>APFE031124240.1:32961-48875 GCA_000404065.3 Pinus taeda | reverse complement strand
TTGAACCCCAAGAAGTCCTTGTTTGGCCTTGAGGAAGGTAAGTTGTTAGGCCACATCATCTCAAAAGACAGTATCAGAATTGATCTGGAAAGGATCCAAGCCATCCTCCAAATTCCCTACCCAAGAAACATAAAAGAGCTGCAAGCATTCCTTGGAAAGATCAATTTCCTAAGGAGATTTATCCCGAATTTAGCCGAACTGATAAGACTGTTAAGAAACATGTTGAAAAAGGATGCCAAGGTAAGATGGTCTCTTGAAACCAAGCAGGCTTTTGAGACTATCAAAGCTGCCTTGACTCAAACGCCTGTCCTCACAAGTCCACAATTTGACAAAGATTTTATCATTGTTTCTTTTGCATCTGAGCACATGATAGCTGTTGAACTTTTGCAAAAAGATGATCAAGGAAATGAAAAGACAATTTCATTTTTCAGCCGAGCCTTAAGAGATGCACCCTTGAGGTATCAAATTATGGAAAAGCAGGCCTATGCCCTTGTCAAGGCTATCAAAGACTTTAGAGTTTATATTTTATATTCACATGTGATTGCCTATGTCCCAAACTCTGTTGTAAAAGACATATTAACTCAAGAAGGACTAGAAGGCAGAAGAGGGCAAGTGGATTGCCAGCATTCTTGAATATGACATTGAAATAAAACCCACCAAGCTGATAAAGGGACAAGGTTTAGCCAAACTAATGTCCGAAACGAATCTTCAAGCCTTAGACATCTACCAACTAGACAATGAATGGGAGTTGGCGACTCCACAGATCAGTGAAACCTTTTTACAATCCCCATGGTATGCTGATATTTGCTATGTTTTGTTAAACCTGTGTACTCCCCTAGGGTTGTCCAGAACGAAAAAGAGATTTCTAAAAATGAAAAGCATCAAAGTTTTGTGTCTTGGATGGTGCCCTGTTTTGGATAAATCATGAAGGAATTTTGCTGAATTGTTTAACCATAAATGAAACTAACAGCATCATGAAAGAGTTCCATGCAGGGGACTATGGAGGGCATCTATATTGGAAGTCCACTGCTGACAAGATTTTAAGAGCTGGTTATTATTGGCCCTCTCTATTTGCAGATGTCAAGAAATTTGTTGTTTCATGTCACAAATGCCAAAGGAAAAATAGTCCATACAAATTTCAAAGCTTAAATAGTCAATCTAAATGGCTCAGCCAGCCACTCGTAAAATAATTTTATTTAATTTTTATTTACTTAAACCTTTTTATAAATAAAAATTGGCCACACCCTATGTCTACCTTACCTTTTTTAGATTTAAATACTTAAATGATAAGATTCACATAAATAAATATAGTATAAAATATATAAACAAAACACGGTACATGGTTTTATTTTATAAATTACATGGCTTTATTTTATATATATAATTTATAGGTTAGAAAGGTTTTTAAGTTATTATTAGATTTATAGAATAATTTATGGACCACGGTTATATACTAGCACAAATGTATGTATTAGTAAATGTGATTGATATATGTTGAAAATGTCATTTTTCTTCATTTATATGCAAATCAACATGATTTAATATTATTTATTAGTATTAATATGGGTATTATTTATATTAAAAATGTTAATGTAATTAATAATATTAGTATTTTTAATTAAACTTATTAATATTAAAGTAATATAAAACATATAACCTAATTTTAATCTAATTCATGAACATCAATTGTATTAATGTTATGTAAGTCCTTCAATATGTCAAACAATGTTTTTAGAGAACTAATTTTCTTTTATAATAAATCTGAGTTATATTAAAATATATATATATATATGGATAGAGAAATATGTGCACTTCTCCAACGAGTTTCAAACTAATATATTTCTAGAAAAGATGAGGAACGTTAAACCAAAATTCATAGTCGCAGATCAATGTCATGCAACATTACACCAAACTTCTTCAAGAAGCGAAGAATCGAGTAAATGAAATGTTGGAGTGGATTTAGCATACTTTCAGTTCATCATCGACCACTATACTAGCAAAACCAAATTAATAAATGTCGTTGATATATGTTGAAGGCGTATACTTATGATTATTATTAATAATTAATATATAATAATAATAATAATAATATAAACTCAATTATTACTACTTTTTTTATTATTATTATTATTATTATTATTTTATTAATCTCAAATTAAATATATAAAGATTAATAAATATTAATATATAAATATTAATATAAAGATTAATATAGTATAATCATATTTAATTAAAAATATGTTATTAATATTGTTAGATATTAAATATAAATATTTATGAAAATCAACCATGTTTAATCATGCTCGACCATGTTTATTTTAGGGTTTATAATATTTATCTTAGGGTTTAATTACTAAATGAATTAATTAATTATTTAATAAAGTATTTAACGAATTGATCAATTATTTAATAAATTAATTAATAATGAATGAAGTAAAAATGAATTATTTAATTGATCTATAATTAATAATTAGCAATCTTTGTTGCAATGCGATGTTGGACCATGCTCGACCATGGTTTAATTGTTAGATTTATAAGCCCAAGGGAATAATAAACCCAAGGGATTAATACAAAAACCCCAAAGGATTATGAATCCAAGGGAATAATATTAAAGCCAAGGGACTATTATTATAAACCCAAGGTATATAAACCCTAAGATACATATTATAAACACTAAAATAAATATGGTTGATGTTGAGCACCTAATCCTCTAAGGGTTGGTGTGGAAGATGAACAGTCAGAGGAAGTCCAAGAGACCACTTGGAGTACGAAACCAAGGGTCACTAGACTTGTATAAATATGTATCATTGTGAATAATAATGTATTCAAGGTTGATCTTACATATCTCCTATCTTCGCCACTGTTGTGTTGAACATGGTATCAGAGCTAGTTCGTTTGTAATTTGCTCAATCTTGTGCAAGCCACTTATTTTTGTAGTCTATGTAAAACTGCGCTTCTTTGTCTCAATGAATCTTGTAGATTTGTGTCTTTCTAAGCATTTGTGAAGATAGAGGTAACGTTTCTCAGCTTTCTCTCTCTGCCTTCCTAATGACTGGATCTCTGCAAGTTACTCTGTCGATTTAACGATAAGCTCTTGAGTTTATGACCTGAAAATTTCTGGCCCTGTGGAAATAAAGAATATCAGGCAAGAGGATTATTTTGTGTGACGTTTATATTTTCTAGGTTTGTTCTATATTATCGCAGGAAGCGACCAAAAAACAACGAAGGGACTTTTTTATCGTTGCATACTTTATAATAGAACTAATATCATCCATATTTGTATATTGGCTCCCCTCAAACCAATGAAGAGGTATGA
The DNA here is from genome assembly GCA_000404065.3 of Pinus taeda. Taxonomy (NCBI): domain Eukaryota; kingdom Viridiplantae; phylum Streptophyta; class Pinopsida; order Pinales; family Pinaceae; genus Pinus; species Pinus taeda. The sequence goes on along the minus strand of APFE031124240.1, from coordinate 45,559 downwards.
AAGCTTATCAATGACCTAATTCATCTTATAACTTCCTTATTCAACAATATTTCAGGCACTTAGTTTGGTGAAGTTATTGGTTTATTTATGGTACACTTTTGTTCATTTCAAAGATTATGGTGTCGAATCTCTTTTTGCACTGAGACACTTGTGGAGTTAGAGTTTCTCTAAGGTTAGACCCAAAACAGCAAAGCCCTAAACTCAACATTAAATTAATTGAAACAATAGAATGTGACATTATTGCTTATGCAATAGGAATTGTGATTATGTAGTGTGGTTCTGCCCTGGTCAACCTCTGTGTAAGATTTGAAGCTATAAACAAGTCAGAAACAACGTTCTCCTATATGGCCTTATCACAGTGGACTTGAAACTAGTTGCAGTGACATATCTCTTTGATCTGAGTTAAAACCTTCCAGAGAAGCTTCCTTAAGAGCACTAAATATCAATAATTGTGATCCTTGTAGTCGATTGTGTATGATGTACTACACTTCTCTAAAATATCAATGACACAATTATAAGCATAAAGAGAAAGGACAAAGGTGCCCTATGTCTAAGAATTGAATTTTCATTAAGATTCAAATGCATACTTGTAGTTGAAGGCAATTCATAAGGAGATAAGCATTGTGCAGCTTAAAATCTGTGGTGCTACACGTCAGAAGCTTTTCCAAATTAGAGAACTGAGCCACGTTGAGTGTAGCATGAAACCACCATATTAACTTGCTCTTTGTATGTTGTTTCCTTCTAGTAGTTCATTTTAGTGTGGTGGAATGGTACGTCGCTGAACTAGTTTGGTACTTTGATTTAGCTTGGACACTAGTTTAGTATGCTATTTTGTTGTGTATGGTTAGAGCCTCACCTGTTTGTGCTCTTTGTTACCTTAGTTAAAGGATGGTGTATAATGCATTGAAAGAACTCTACATGTGAAATTATATGTGTGTTAAACTATAATGAATGTGGCTTTCTGAGTGCTTAAGATTTATATAGTGAATGTTAGTTTAGGTATAGTTGGTTAGGATATATATTGAACATTGGAACCTTCGTTCAACCACCATGTGAAGTGCATTACAGTGATTACTGCTGGTTGATTGGAACATTGAGTCTCTGTGTTAAATTCCTGAAAATGACTCTAATTTATGATGTATTAGACTTATTAAATACTTTGATACAATCCATTGTCGATGGGATGGTAAACATAAACAAGGAAAATCTTTCCGATATCAAAAACTGTCTACAGAATGCACAGGAAAAGATTCATTTCTTGCAACTAGAATCTCAACTTCAGCAAGAAGAATTAAAATAGAAGAGTTATCATTTTAAATCTATTTTTTCTCAGAAAATTGAGACAAACTCCCATCAGCTGCCAAAAATTAATTATATCAATGAGATTAAGATTAATTCAAATGTAGTACCCATCTCAAGAGAAAAGTTCCATGCATAAGCAAAATTCAACATATGCTTCCCAAGCCCATCATTAGAACTCGAGAAGAGCTTTTCCATGATAAGCACATCGCTATTCTTGGATATGACAAGGATGTGTCATTTCATATTCTAGATTACTCAAAGCCCATCCGGTTTTAGAGTGTTGGATTTCTTTATGACAATAAATCTTCAGTTGTTCCAGATCCTACTCCTCTTCCACAACATCCACAACAGAATGTTGAATGCCAACATTGTGGCCGAACTGGCCATATGAAATATCATTATTTTGATCTTCATCCATGTGAGAACTGTCATAAAAAAACTCACTCTTCAAATATATGCTTCAAAAACAAGCTTCCTGCAAGAAGACAGATTCATCTTGGATGGATAACTTCTTGGGAATAGGCTTCAACAACCAAGAATATATTTTAGTCATATCTCATAACTTGTTCTAGAGTATTAAATAGTCTTGCAGTTGATTTTTCCCGATATTCTCACCTTGTATCTGACAGGGGGGAAGTGATGGTCATATACAAGCTTCAAAGCCACATGAAGCGACCCTAAGCCATAACTTAGAATACCAAATTTAGAGTTGTAGCTAGAGACAAAGATGTTGTTGAGCATGCCTTTGGTTGGTGGTCAACCTTAAACCATCTATGCGGGGTTGAGAGGATCTAGGTGGATATTGGTGGCCACCCACCAATTCCACTTACACCCCCACCATTGCTTCTTTCAGTTTTTTAGTTTCCCTCATTGTAGCATAGTTTACTATTTTTAGCAGTTTTTCGGGTCCTAAAGTTTTGGACCCATTTTGTGGCCCTAAACAACGTTTTTTTGGAAATATACCGCATCGATTTTCTATCTAAACTCGTCTTTTCCATCGTATTCCTTGGAGAGATCTTTCCAATAGGTTATCATGTGCGTCAAACAGAGATAATATGACCAAGTCACGACCCTAGGAAGTTGGCTATCCAACTCACCCCAACAAGGCCCATAAACTCTTGGTGTTACATCTCCTCGGGTTAGGGTTTTGGTTGTTCAGGGTTTTCTCTTATTGTTCAATCATAAAAAGTCCCTTGAGCCTCATTGTAAGGAAGTTGAGAGACATGTAGCCACCACATCTCTTCTCAGAGATAAGCTACCATCGCCCTAGCTAGTTTATTTCCATCTCTGTTTGTAAGCATATTTTAGTGTTTTACATTAATGAAATGAAGTATTATTTCTGTTGCATCTCCGTGTTTATGGTTATCTTTGTAATCTGTTGTGTTCATGTTTAAAGCTGGATCAGTGGTATCAAAGTGGTCTGCTTTTTTTCTCTATTTTTCTTTGCATGTCCCCAACGAGGTCGGGATATAAGGAGTTAGGGCTTGAACTGGTCGAACCTTTGCAATACCAGCCTCACAAATCCCAACGGCCTCCCATGGCAGATGAAAAGAAAGACGAGGGGGTAGGATATCCTATCAAAATATTGATCGAAGAAGCCCTCAAGCGACAAAGGAATGCGATCATGGACAACTTTGCCCAGATCCTCCAACGGCTACCCAAGGGCGATGCATCAGCTTCCAACAGCTACTCTGGAAATGCCACACCATTTAAGGTACAAGTTAATTTTGAAATCCCCATATTCGAGGGTCAGATAGATGCAAATGTTGTCGATAAATGGTCAAATCTGTTAGAGGGTTATTTTTCTATTCATGATTTTTCCAGTCGAGAAAATATTATTTTCACTCTTCTCAAAGCAGCCCCCCATGTCAAGAACTAGTGGGAAACCTACTGCGAGCAGAAGGATGAAAGTATAGACTCACTATTTTCAGCCGCACCCACTTGGAATTCATTCCAAGATGCCATCAGGGAGTAGTACTACCTTTTCGAAAGCTATGAGGATCAACACATAAAGTGGACCACGTTGTGGTAAGGAACGGACTAAGACGTGCCAGAGTTTACCAATATTTTCCAAACCCTTCGTACAAAGTTGGGTATCAAGGATTCAGAGTAGCATTTGGTACTCAAATACCACAACTACCTGCACAAGTATATCCAGGAAGAAATATAATTCCTGAACATCTCCTCGCTTGGCACAACATACCGATATGTCGTCAAGGTCGAGAAAAATTTTAAACAGAAGAAGCAAGACTTTGGATCTACGAATCTGAAGCAAGGGAAAGGTGTCGCCAACCGCAGAACAAAGGACAAAGCCGAGGTGGGGCAACCCAAGACAAACCTCCAAAGTTTCAAGCAAATAACAGTGCCGCGAAGCCCAAAAAGGACACGAGAAAGTGGTGTGAGTTCCATAAGAGCTCCACCCATCACACAAGTGAGTGTCAGGCCAAGCAGTCACTGGTGGCTGAGCTAAAGGTTTCAGAATCAGATGCATTTTCCGACTTTGAGTCAGAACCTGATAAGGGGAATGACAAAGGGAAGCAGATTATCGATGCAGAGCCCAATGCCACCGTTTCCACCACGAAGATCCAGAAGGAGGAACCCGAAGATCCAGAGGAGGAGGAGCGTCTCTTCCACTCTTAGATGTGCGTAAAAGGCTCCCTGCTACTATTCATTATTGACAACAAGAGCCAAAAGAACCTCATTTTCGGAGAGGTCGTGAAGTGGTTGGTCTTACCGACCACAACACATCCACAACCATACACCATTAGGTGGCTTCACCAAGGAATGGATCTTCGTGTGAGCTAGTAGTGTCACCTTCCATACAACATCAAGCCCTTCACGGATGAGGTATTGTGCGACATTACTCCCCTTGAAGTTTTTGATGTATTATTAGGACAAAAATTCTTGTGGAAGTGACATGCTGTGTATGAATCAAGGCCTCATGCTGTTATTGTTACTTTGGGAAACAATTTGTATAGGATACCAGAGGTAGCACCGCCTACCGCCATCTCTTTTGTTACTGCAAAACAATGTAGTAAGCTCATTTCCAAAACCGAGAAATTTGTTTTCCTGATGATACGCCCTCAAGGAAAGAAGAAGATGGTGGCTACAACCTCTAGACAAGGCCCCTCCACAAGACAACTGTAGATGGACAAGGCTGTGGAGGAGTACGAGGACATCTTCACCTCCCCCGCAGGGGTTCCTCTGCACTGTCAAGGCAAGCATTCCATCAATATGACCGCAAGTGAGCTACTGCCCAATGGACCAATCTCTTGGTGCTCCATTCTGGAGAATGATGAAATCAAGAGGTAGATTTAGGAGCTGCTATAGAAAGGTCACATCGTCCGAGTTCATTGCCCTGTAGGAGCCCGATCGTGTTGGTATAGAAGAAGGATAGGACTTGGAGACTTTGTATTGACTATTGGGCACTGAACAAGATCAATGTCCATAATAGGTACCCGATCCCATGGATTGATGACCTCCTAGACCAACTGAAGGGGGAAAAATATTTTAGCAAGATCGATTTGAAGTCAGGATATCACCAGGTACCAATCGAACCCTCTGATGTGTGGAAGATGGCCTTCAAAGCCAAGGAAGGCCTTTTCGAATGGTTGGTTATGCCTTTTGGATTGACGAATGCTCCTGAAACATTCATGAGGCTAATGGATGACATCTTGCAGCCATTCACCAAATCATTTGTAGTGTTATACTTGGATGACATCCTAATCTTCAGCCAGAGTTGGGAAGAGCACCTCACCACATCTAACAGGTTCTCCAAACACTGCGGCAACACAATTTATGTGCCAATTTGGAGAAATTCACTTTTGGCATGACCCAAGTTCAGTATTTGGGATACATTATTGATGAACAAGGGTGCATGTGGATCCATCCAAGATCCAAGTCATTCGAGATTGGCCATCTCCAACAACTTTGGCAGAGCTCCGCAGCTTTCTAGGTCTTGCCAACTTCTACCACAGGTTCGTGTTGGGGTTTTCTCATATCACTTGGCCTTTGAGTCAAGTCACGAAGGGAGGAGCGAAAGCAAACTTCTTTTGGTCTGAATCTCAACAGAAGGCATTCATAGAGTTGAAAGATCGCCTCTACACGACACCAATGCTCGCGTTACCAGATTTACAACAACCATTTGAGGTTGAGAGAGATGCCTCTGACTATGCTATTGGGGCAGTCCTTACTCAACACGGGCATCTAGTGGCATATCACAGTGAAACACTTTTAGACACAGTCCGAAAGTATCCCAATTATGATAAAGAGATGTATTCCATTGTGTAGGCCTACCGACAATGGAAGCATTACATTTTGGGGAAGGAAATGGTCATCCAAACAGACCGCCGACCCCTGCAACTCATACAAACCCAAGGGAAATTACAGAATGATCGCCATCAGAAGTGGTCCACATACCTGCAACAGTTCCATTTGAATATCAAGTATAAGAAGGGTAGCACTAATAATGTTGTAGATTGCCTCAATCGACCACCGATCATGGCGTTAACCACCGTGCTCAACTCTTGTGGGCACGAGACTTCTGATTGGCCACTGCTCTACAAAAGTGACCCAGAATTTGGCCACACATACCAGACCCTCTTAGAGGGTCAGCATGTTCTAGATTTTCACCTCCAGGACGACCTGTTATGCCAGGTGGGTCACCTTTGTGTTCCTTCAAACGAGCGTGCCAAGATGATTTGGGAAGCACACTACAGTCGGGTTGTTGTGCATTTTCGGGTCGAAAAAATGGTGGCAGTACTGTAGAAGTATTTCTATTGGCCGAATCTTCGACAGGATGTTGGGAAGTACATTAGATCATGCACTACCTGCACCATTTCCAAACCAACCATCAAGAAGCAAGGACTTTATACCCCGTTGCCTACCCCTGGTCGACCTTGGGAATCCATCTCCATGGATTACATGTCAGGCCTTCCTTCCACTAAGCATGGAAATGACTGTGTTTTTTGGTCATCGACGGGTTCTCAAAGATGGCCATTATGGTGGTCTGCAAGAAGAATATCACAACAGAAGCCACTGTTAAACTCTTCTTTGAACGAGTGTGGGTACACTTTGGGATCCCATAGTCTATCATCTCAGATCAGGATAGCAAGTTCCTTAGTACATTTTGGTCCAGTCTCTGGTCGATGCTCGACACCAAACTCACTATGTCCACAACCTTCCATCCTCAAACTGATGGCCAGATAGAGGTTGTCAACAGGATGATCGTACACATTTTGCACATGTACAACTCAAAGCATCCACGCACATGGAACAAGAGTCTCCCCTATGTTTAGCACAGCTACAACCGGGCTCTCCACAACTCGACTAGCCACAGCCCTTTTCAGGTGGGCTTGGGATTCCAACCACTATGTCCCATCAATTTGGCCATGCCATTTGCAGCTACTCACACAGATTCTGCTCATGTCCAGTCCGAAACAGATAAGGCAGACAACTTCATTGAGCACATCCAACATATTTTCCAGCAGGTCCACGACATTATGGAGAAATCAAATGCTAAGTACAAGCAATGACATGATCAACATTGGGTTCCACACAAGTTTCAGGTGGGTGATAAAGTCTGGTTGCATTTGCAAAAGGAATGCCTTACCAGAGCCTATCGGAAACTCAGACCACTCCGATATGGTCCTTACACCAGTACCAAGGCTGTGGGAGACAATGCATTTGAGCTCAGCATTCCCCCATTCCTTGGATTTCACCCGGTGTTCAATGTGGACTGCCTTCGGCCACACTTTCCACCATTACTAAACACATCCGACATTGCAGAACAACTCACACCCACAGAGTTAAATCCAGATTGCATGGAACAAGCTACAACTGATCAGATCATGGACACATAGATCAAGCACACTCGCTAGTAGAATATCCAACTGTATCGAGTTGTCAAAGCAGGACAACTCCTTCACGAAGGCAAGTGGCTCACCAAGGACCAAGTTCAGCAGAAATTCCCTCATTTCATGGAGGAACTCAACACAATGGGGACCATTGCTTCCTAAGGGGGGAGGAATGATCCAGGTGGATATTAGTGGCCACCCACTAATTCCACTTGGATCCCCTCCAGTGCTTCTTTTAGTTTTTTCAGTTTCCTTAATTATAGCATAGTTTACTATTTTTAGCAGTTTTTCGGGTCCTAAACTTCCGGAGTTGTTTTGAGGCCCTAAATGACGTTTTTTGGGAAATATACTGCCAACGATTTTTCTTTTCCGTCGTAGTCCTCGGAGATATCTTTCCAATGGGCTCTCATGCGCATCAAACGGAGATAATCTGACCAATTCGCAACCCCGGGAAGTTGGCTGTCCAACTCACCGTAACGGGGCCCACAAACTCTTGGTGTTACATCTCCTCAGTTGTTTATGGTTTTCTCTTATTGTTTAATAATAAAAAGGCCCTTGAGCCTCATTGTAATACAGTTCAGAGGTATGTAGGCACCACATCTCTTCTCAGAGATAAGCTACCATCGCCCTAGCTGGTTTATTTCCATCACTGTTTGTAAGCATATTTTAGTATTTTACATTAATGAAATGAAGTATTATTTCCACTGCATATCTGTGTTTATGGTTATCTCTGTAATTTGTTGCATTCCTATTTAAGTTCGGATCACTGGCGCCGCACTTCAGAGCGTTTATCCAATCAAGGCTCCGAGACTAGTAACTCAACCCAAAACATTTTTCGGGCTTCTAGAGAATTTGTCCAACTAGAGCTTCTAGGACTAGTAACTCAACCCTCCAAAGGATTCTAGAGCATTTTTCCAACCAAGGCTTCTAGGACTAGTAACTCAAGCCAAGGTATTATAGGACTTCGAGATCATTTGTCCAATCAAGGCTACGAGACTAGTAACTCAAACCAAGACATTACATGGCTTCCTAAGAATTTGTCCAACCAAGGCTCCAAGAACTAATAACTCAACCCAATTTAAGGAAACACGAGAACCAACCAAAATAAAATGAGGAAATAAACCCACAATCACCATGGCTATCTAGGAAATGGCAAGGCTAGGCAATCCACTTTCAATCTAGGCAATCCTCCACGTCAATGAAAAATCACAACCAAGAAACCACATGCATGCGCCATGCATGTCAAAAATAGTGAGGAAAACATACATACAACTCGATACCAACATGCAAATCCTAATGTAGCTGTTGATCTCGGTGTCCTGTTACACTTTACTGCTCTTCATTTACCTCCTTTCTCCAAGAATCCAAGTATGCCACACCCTCCAAGAGTGCTCCAAGAAAACTCTAAGTATCCAAGAGTATGAGAGAGAGGAGAGAGAGAGAGAGCTTCAAAAATGAACTGACCAAGTCCTGCCCACTGATCCTCAAAAGACCTTTTATTAATGAGGCCTCTATTTTCTTCATTGTCAATTATTTTCCTTCATTTTCCTCCTCACATGCAACCTATGACCTTTCACCTTCATTTTCTCCTAATTTCCTTTATCTTGTCAAACCAGGCGGTAACTCCTCAAAATGTAATCATATTATTCATTTAGGTTGTTCATTATTATATACAAGAGGGAGTAACTGTTTAGTTCATCTCCCGATGACTCTCCATTTTCTCTATTATTTATTTACACTAATTATAGTTGTTCACCCAATCCCTATGATTAGGTGTCAACATCCCCCCCCCCGCCCAATCTAAAGGGATGTTGGTGAGTCCAAGCATTGTTCTGAATCTTTTAAGCTTTTCTCTTCCAAGCGCTTTGGTGAAGATGTCTACAATATTCTCATTAGTGGAACACTGGCGAAGATTTATTGTTTTGGCTTCAACATGATGTCGAATGAGATGATATTTTGTATTGATGTGCTTCATTCGATCATGAAACTTTGGGTTTTTGACCAACTTTATTGCCAAGGTATTGTCAATCATGAGTGGAGTCGATTGTACTTGTTTTACCTGCAAATCTTCCATAATTTTCCTGAGCCACACAAATTCTTTTGTTGCCTCAACTGCTGCCACATATTTTGCCTATGTTGTAGAATCTGCTAGAACTGATTGTTTGCTTGATCTCCAGGATACAGCTCCTGATCCAAGACTCATAGCATAACCCGAAGTAGATACCCCAATTTCTTTGTCTCCATCAAAGTCTGAATCAGAGTATCCAATCAAGCTAAAGTCGCCCACCTGTGTATACTTGATTCCAAAGTTTTGAGTTCCCTTCAAGTAATTTAGAATTCTTTTTGCAACAAACCAATGTCCCTCACAAGGCTTTTGCATAAACCTAGAGAGGATTCCAACAACAAACAAAATGTTTGGATTGGTAGTCATTAAGTAGTTGAGACTTCTTACAAGCTGTCTATACTTTGTTGCATCCTCAAATTATTTTCCTTCAATGGGTGTGAGCTTTAAGTTTTGTTCCATTGGAGTAGTCAGAGGATTGCATTCAGTCATGCCAAACCTGTTCAACATATCTCCAATGTACTTCTTTTGAGAAAGGAATATGGACTTCGGATGTTGAGTTACTTCAATACTAAGATAGTAATGAACATAGCCCAAATTAGTCATTTCAAAACCTTTCCTCATTTCCTTCTTTATGGATGCAATGTAGCTTTCATTTTTCCCTGTCATCAAAAGATCATCTACATATGCCACAAGATATACAACTATTTTTCCAACCTTCTTGACAGACAAAGTTGCATCATCAAGATCATAATGTTTGAAATTTAGTTTCGGAATATGCTTAATTAGTTTTTCATATCAGGCTCGTGGTGCTTGTTTGAGGCCATACAAGGATTTCACAAGTTTGCATAATTTATGTTCATGTCCTTTTACATCAAATCCTTCAGGCTGGGACATAAAAACATTCTCTTTTAGATCTCCATTCAAGAAAGCAGTTTTTACGTCCATTTGATGGACTTTCCAATCGTTCTGAGTTGCTAGGGCAAAGAGTGTCTAGATGGTAGCCCATTTTGTTGTGGGGGAAAAGTCTCCTCATAATCAACCCCTTCCATCTATGAAAAACCTTTTGACACAAGACTGGCTTTATGCTTGTCAAGTGAGCCATCAACTTTATACTTGTTCTTGTAGACCCACTTGCAACCAATTGGTTTGGTTCCCAATGGAGGATCGACCAGCTTCCAAGTGCCATTCTTTATCAAGGTATCATACTCTTTCTACATTGCTTCTTTCCATTCATCATGAGAAGAAACTTCTTTGAAGGAAGTTGGTTCAAAATCTGTAGACAAATCCAATTCACAATCATAAGAAACATCCATATCAACAGGTGAATCAAATTCATCTACATCACCTCCATTTTGCCAGGTTGAATTTCTAGTTCTTGTCTTTCCAAGCTCATCAGGATGAACACTTTCAAGTGTCTTTGTCAACCAATTTGGGGGACCTTTCTAAGATGGTCCAGTCTGCTCCGTTGATTGAGTTGGGACTGAATTAAGATTGAGTCTCCCAATTCTGTCAGTCACAACACTCAAAGTATGATCCGTTGTTGGAGTTTCATGCGGGGGAGAGAATGCTTCAGAAGAAGATTCGATAGGTTGATCTAGTATAGGAATCCCCCCTTCAAGATGTGGAATCTGATTATCAAATTCTTGAAATGATTTTTCATTTGCAAGTCTATCTAAGCGATCAAGTTGCTGCTCAATAACATTGTTAGTTTTGGATGATTCAAGAAATATTACATCTCTAAATACAACAAACTTTTTATTGACTTCATCATAGAGACGTTGTGCTTTGGAGGTGTTTGAATACCCTAGGAAGATACATTTACGACTTCTTGCACCAAGTTTGTTTCTATGTACCTTTGGTATCAAGGCATAACATGTGGAACCAAAGACCCTGAGATGCTTTATCGAAGGAATGTGCCCATACCACATTTCATAAGGGGTCTTGTTTCTAATAGCATTAGATGGAAATATATTCTTTACATATACATCAAATAGAACTGCATTGGCCCAAAACATCATTTTTACATTTTTGAAAAACATCATGGAGCGCACCATTTTTAAGATTGTCCTATTCATTCTTTCAGCTACTCCGTTCTGTTGGGGATTGTAAGGCACAGTTATTTGATGTTTGATCCCATGTTGGTGAAGATAGTTTTCAAATTCATTTGAATTGTATTATTTTCCATTATCAATGCAAATAGAGCCAATATGAGATTGTGCATCATTTTCAATCCATGTTGAAAGCTCTTTAATGTTTGAAAAGCATCAAATTTTTTCTTCAAACCAACATATTCTGGTGTAGTAATCAATAAATGTCATCACATATTTATTTCCATTTGTAGAAGGAACAAGCATTGGACCACATAAATCTGAATGAATGGGTTCAAATTTTCTATGTGCTTTGGAATGTGAATCATGAAAAGATTGTTTTCTGTGCTTTCCTAGAATGCAAGCATCACATTTCTTAAGTTTCCGAGGAATGTAGGCAAACCAATAACACCATTTTTCTTCAACAAGCGGACGCTGTCATAGTTCAAGTTTCCAAATCTAGCATGCCATAATAAACTTGAAGGAAATGTACCTTCTTCATAATGAGAATTGTATGAGAAATTTTGTGCATGAGCAGAGGTACCCTACAGCTTGAGAAGCCTTTCTTCTTCTATCCTCATCATGACAATTGAGTGGTTTGATGCTTTTCTCACGTCAAGCTTGCCATCAAACATATGAATGGAGTGTCCTTGCTGGCGGATGTGGACCAAGGACAACAAGTTTCTTCTCAGCTGTGGGAGATATAAAACATGATGCAAAAGAAAGTCTGGGAGACTAGGCAATTTAAGCCTGATTGTACCAAGCCATGATGGCTTGAGTTTTGATTTTTCTACAAAGTATATTGCTCCATCAACATTATCAATGAATTCTTCAAAAAAATCTCTTTTAAAAGTCATATGGAAAGTTTCTCTTGAATCAAGCAACTTGTTGTCACAAAATCACACACTAAGGGCTGCTACTTAGTCAGATCTCATGCAACTGTTTCAGACCAGGCTTTAGACCAAAGATTAGCCTCCTTGGTCAGAGAGGGCTCTCTCACAAACTTTTGATAAGAATTAATCACAACAACAGAGGGCTAACTCTTCACACACTTATGAAAATAAAGCTGGTTGGACACACATCAAATTTGGTCTTCATTGGGCTATGGAGTCTTACACACTTAGTAAGCAAAAGCACAGTCATTTCATGGAAGTCAAGGCTCTTTGCATTAATTGTTCAAACATACTTCACAAAAACCACAGCTTGCTAAACACACAGGAAGTCAGAGCATAAGATATGAATTCTGAGTGATTGTGTTATAACAAGGCTGTGCAAGAACATTAAGAAAA
>APFE031124240.1:1231-26546 GCA_000404065.3 Pinus taeda | reverse complement strand
AATGACAATGAATCATGAGATGCTAAATTTAATGTGTAAATGTGTAAAATAACAAGGAATTATAAGATGTTTATACTTTTAAAAAATCTTTAATCAAAACTTTGGTTTAAAAAATTCATTATGTTTTTTTATACGCATATATAAAATTTATAAATCTAATTAAATGTTAAATTAATAACATTTTCAAAACTAAATTTATACTTATAATAATATATTTCATTATATAAAACCTAAATTAATACTATTAATAATTAATATTTCACTTATAATAGAAGTCTTAAAGGAGTAATCAAATTATAATTAATATTTCACTTTTAAAGAGTAACTCAAATTAATAATTAATATTTCATTATAATAAAAGTCTTAAAAGTTAGCTCAACCATATGTGAAATTCTTTAATATTAAGTTTTTTAATTCTTTAATATTAAGTCCTTTAATAGCCACTTTTTAGATTTTTTTTAGTGCCAACTCATTTTAAAAAATAATATGCATGATCCAAATTAATTTATATCCATGATCCAAATATATATCTAGCGATCCAAAAATATATCTCCTAATTTAATGAAGAAAATTTAATCCACTGTATGTGAGATGATTTCTATCTCATGATTCCATCATAAGAATAATTCTTATTGATATGATGTACTTTTTTCCATAAGAAGAAACTGATATGCTGCAACGTCCGCATGTGTGATAGATTTGAAATTAAAATAGGTTTAAGCAAAATGACTCTACGCTGGGTTAAATAAATAAAATGACGACTTCTTTTTACGGAAAATGGTTGCATTGGTGTAAGTTTCGTGTTCCCTTGCAGTCTCGTATTCACTGCACGTACTGCATTTGTTATTGTTATTATTGGCTTCTCTCTTTCGTGTCATGCCCTTGAAGTGTCGTGTCCAGTGCAAATTCTGTCTGCGAATTTAACAGCGCCATGTGACATTTCTGGTTCTTGTTTTGATACATACATTCCAAAAACTGAACGCTCGATGGATACGACGATGATGCAGCTCCAGCCATTGCATTACAGATGTTATTAAATTAAATCAATTTATTATGTCATCACACCAACCCAAACAATAGCGCTATTATGTCATTAGAATGGTTGCAGTCACCGATCTGCAAAAAGATCAATGAATCATCATGCCCTTCTATATCTCTTGTCAAACATGTGACAATATAATTTTGAGGACTGAACTTCCTCAATCATATCACAATGCCAAACTCGGCCTCATGTCCTGGATTGCCACTACTGAACATGAGCATTTCCTGAGGTAGAAATGATGCCTGCATTGATTTTTGTTGATGTTGGTTTGGTGGGCTTATATCCATCATTTGCAGGTTTGAATCAATGGGCGATGGAAACCTACAAGCATGAGAAGTAGAGGCCAATGGCACCACAGGGAGATTCTCACAATTACACATTTCGACCATGACGCTATCAGGGTCATGAATGAACAACTGATCCACATATAATCCCCCTTCCTCTACTCTGCGTTTTACATACTTTATTTCCTTGTCTTGCAGCTTCAACTCCACCACCTGCATGCTCTCACACTGCACATATGCAATCCACAATCAAATATATTTATGAAACAATCTCAATCTCAATGATATGATCAGAAAAATGCAAAAACCATGATTAACATGAATATATAAACTCTTCAGTGTATCTATACCTGGAAGGATATATGATTATGCCTGGGATTAATCTCAGATTTGTTGGGTAAATCCTCTGGATTCTTACTCTGTAGTAAATGTATGCCAACTCCATAATTGAAGAGCCCGCACAATCATCAAAGCTGTAAGACTCTTTTTACATCTGTAGGTACATAACAAACAAACTGAGTTAAAATGTGGTTAACATGCAGGCAGAATTGAAAAAGAAATGATAGTTACAAGGCTCCATCAAAATCAAAAGAGCGGGGCCTGTTAATATGAACACATCCTAACACATTCTCGTAGAAATTAATGGAATCCTCAACAGATTTGCAGAGGAGAGAAATATGATCGAGGGAAGTTAGAGGCAGGGCTCCTCCCACGTATTTCACCATCTCTACCAAAACTCAAAGTGGAATTCCTAAAAATAATGTATGTGAAATTATAGGTCGGAGGATGGATACACACAAATAATGAAGAAATGAATACGCGGATGAACCGGGCTCAGACACATCTACTTGTGAGAATGTAAATGTTTATGTCCATTTCTATGCACAGTGTGATCTTAGTGAAATCCGCGTGGCAGAGATACAGATAAGTATTGACACGCGGAAGATTTTTAAAAATAGGCGTCTTCCTGGAATCGAGGTCCAATGACACGTAAGCAGAGACGCGAAGGACAGAGGAGAGGTTGACGTGGCTTCACAAACATTTCGTGTCGCTACCTGTGTTGCACGATTGTTGATTGCGTTTTAGAATTGTGTGAAGTGCTTGTACTGACTTTTCAGAGCCATCTCTGAGTCGATTGCAGATTCCAGGAAAGATCTAAGGGACATGGGCGCTCTCAATTTAAGCTTACCAATTTTTCAGTGTATATCTAAAACCTGGGTTAGGGTGTATATGAAAATCCAACTAATATTTTTTTAAAACCAAGTGTCAAGCTGATGGGTGGTTAAGAGCATAGCTCTGTTACAACTCTGTTGATTCCTTTGAAAATGGTGAATAACCTCTCCTCTGTAAAAGGTAGAGGCCAAGCATATTCTTTGGATATTCCCTTTTATGTTGACAGGATGGATTTTCTTTTGCATATTCTTAGTTACACAGTCTCTTAATTGTTTGATTGTGTGTGTTTTTCTTTCAGAGAGGAAAAACCGCTATTTTCTATTAAATTAAAAAGCAGTCACTTTACATGAGTATACATATTTTCAAAATTGCAAATAAACTGCTGGATCCACAATATCAAGAACCCTGCAATGTTTGATGCGCCTCAATGTCTGTAGAGAGGCAAGACACCAAAATCACAGCAAATTTTTTAAAGGAGAATAACAGCGATCTGTAAGTGATGAGAAACAGGCATCGTAGAAAGAAACCAAAGAAAATCACTCTCAGGAACAGTGAGAGCCAACACTAGAGAACAATGTGAGAATTACCAAACTGGAAAATCTGGCCAACGTTGTGTGATTCAACCTTGTAAAGAGTTGATTAAGAAACCGATGCATAAGTGTTATATATATATATATATATATATATATATAAGTGATGCATAAGTGTTATCTATAAGTAAGGTTGGGCAAATTTTCCAGTAATTCATAAATTATAAGTTACCAACAAACTGGAGTTAAATAATTAGGGTACATAAAGGAGTGCGGACAAGGTTGTCATCTTCTGCGCAGTCGGCTCTCTGGTATGCTTAACTACCGAAATGGACAACTATGTTGGAAGATGATTTCGCCGACGTATATCGCTGTCATATAGAAGTTCTGGGGCAGACTAATATTGGGAGTATTAACATGGCTGGTGGGTGTCAGTTCTTTCTGGGTCTGTCTCTTACCTGGACTATATGTAGGTATTCTTTCTGGGTCTGTCTCTTATCTGGACTATATGTAGGTTTTGTGTTTGGAGGCTATTGCTGAATGAGACTCACTCCCTTTATGGTAGAGCGAATGTAGCTTCGCTCATTTTGGCCTTTTTTTTGTTGGGATGTGTCATCTCACACTTTTCTTGGAATGCTCCCTGCCCCACTACCAGAGATTATATATATGTTTTGCAATTCCCCACTGCAATTTATATCTTCTATTTGATTGAGCAATTTATATCTTCTATTTGATTGTTGTAGAACACTGGTAGACACCGAGAAGGAGGTCTCATGTTCGTTTGGAAATGCATTTATAATGAAGATTGACATTGAAATATAGATTATATATTTATAATTCAGAATTTAGCTATGAATAATTTTTTCTTTAAAATAGAGATTCATAGCGGATGGTAGGTGACTCAGTCATCTTTTCTTGTGAAGAGGATGGCTTCTGTTGTTCTCTAGTTTAGTAAGGCCATGCTCTGTTCTATCTCTGTTATCTCAAGCTGTAAATAGTGTCGGAAAGACATCTGATACAGCTCTGTTTCTGACAACTGTATTTTTAGTTCTGCTAGCTTGACTGGGGTATGGGAAAACATACAAAATGTGTAATCATGTAAGCTTTCAAAATCTTCATGAGAGATATCTTCTTCTCTTGAATCATCTAAGAAAGAGATTTGGTCTTCCTCTTGTTCACAGATGAGTATGTCCCACATTGTTGGGTCATGGGATTCAAAGAAAGCTGCAATCTTTGGCTTTCTGTGTTTTTTGTGGACAATTGCTTGCCCAATGTCCTCTATCACATATGTAACACCTGGATGAGGGTCTGGGTGTTTCCCTTTTAGTGAATGAGATTCTCTTTTTTCTGGAAGTTTTTCTTCCAAGGCTTTTGTGATTTCTTGTAAGTATCAGTATGATACTCACCCTCATACTTGTTTTGCTAGTGTTTCTTTATAGTGTTTGTAGGGGTGCAGTGACACATGGGATTCCATTTGTAGGCTCCCTTCCCCCAGTTGGGCATCTGGCCAACTATGCTACAAAGCTTACTAGTAAAGAGCTTTTTGTGCTTTTTGAAGTCTTTGTTGACTCGCTTTGCAAGGAAATTCTCTTCAATGACTTTGCTCATATGGCCTTCTGCCATTTTTAATGTCATTCATGTTAGCTGAATATTTTTTTCTTTAAAATAGAGATTCATAGCTGATGGTAGGTGACTTGGCATACTTTGGATATATCTTTTGATATAAGTGGGATCTCCATAAGAATTTCCTTTAATTAGGTATTCTTGCATTTGGCATGTATATGCATGTAGCTGACTTAAATCTCCTAATTCACTGGATAGGAATAACTGTCTAAAATGATATGGATCTTCATCTACAATTAATCCAACAAACTCTACTCTGAGAGCTTAAAGGAATTGTGATATGGGGTTTGGTCCTCCAAGAATAACTTCTTTGGCTGCTAGCATAGCATAGTGCCACCATGTGTTAGCCAAACCACCAAAGTTATTAGCTATGAGCTGTGTTATTTGTCTATTGGAGAGACCATCATCATCTATGTGTTTCTGAACTGCCTATGATGCTAATAAGGTAATAACATTTGTTGTCTCTTCTTGGGACATGCAGTTTGGAAAAAACATAGGATTTTTAGGCAAAGCTTGGATTGCCCTAGAGATGGCAGCACGTCCTGTTGGTATACTGGATGGGCTGTTGGAACTTTCTCCTCCTGTGATAAGGCCTAGCTCGTGTTTTACTTGAACACAAAACTGTTTTGATCTGTTTGGAGATAAGACAGGGCCTTTTTTAGGGACTTGTCTGACAAAGTCTCTAGCTGTAAAACTTGCATTTTCTATTTCTTCTACAAGTTCGACACCCTTTGTTTGGAATGTGTATTCTGGTAGTTCTTGTGCCATGACACTGAAACTTCAAGTTCTTTTAAGTTGGGGCTTATCTCCAAACAGGGCATTTTTCTGAGGTTTGTCTAAAATACCATAATTAGATTGTTTCTTTCCTTTGCCTAATTTCTGAATGATTGGAGTTGTGATAGAAAAAACTTGTTCTATAGCATCTAACCTTCCATTAATCTCATTCTGAGCTTGGGCTAGGTCTACTATTTGATGATATAGCAATTCTTGTCTTGCTAGAATTTTCTCACAGTCTTCTTGTTCTGCAGTAACTATGTCTTTGATGCGTAGAACATCTCTATGAAGGTCATCTATGTTTTTAGCCTCTAAATCCAACTGGAGGTTGGTATAGTTTGCTTGGTTAATAGATGTACCTGAGTCGGAACCTTCCAGGACAGTAGAGTAAGGAAGGAATAAGGAAGGAATTCTCTTTTCTTTTGTCCATCATCATCATACTATCTGAAAGGTATGTAAGGAAGATTTCTTCCTGGCATATAGCTTTCTTCTCTTGTGGCCACCTTGACAGTTTGAGATGTTTCTTCCCGAGGGAGTTTATGAAACATGAGGATGTTAAAGACTTCTCTCTTGGGTTGTTTCCCAAGATTTGTTATCAGCTAGTTGCATGCTGGACACTGTTGATGCTGACCTCTGTGTTTTGTAGTTAGTTCTTGTGAACTGTCTGATGTGCAAAATACCTTTGTAGACTGTTTCCTTTCTTCCATGATTGGGTCATGGAGAGATGGGTTGAGCTGGAAAGACTGTGTTGCTCTTGAAAATGCAACTGGTTTAGCTTTGGCTAGTTGTAGTTCTTGCTCAATTTTGTCATCTTTTCTATATTGATCATATCTTGACTCCCAAAACTTTGGATATTGGATACCAATCTAATCAAATGTAATTGGTGTTTTGCTCTCACTAGATTCCACCTCACTTATGCAATGCACGAATATTTTTTATAGTAGGTTGGAGTGGGGGCATGCTGTCATTTCCAAAATGACCAATTGTTAATGTTTTCAATTGTATAATGTTCGATCTTGTAAGCATGTCAAAGCCTGCCAAATGTATATAAGCTTGCAGTAAGTCATATATATAAGGATATTGTTAGGAAACTAAGTATTTTGGATACATAGTTCCAAAGGCAGGTCCTGCATGAAGCGGACTTGTAAAGGCACCTATTATGGCATTTGTAAACTAGGTATGTCTAGAATCAATAACCAGACATAGGCTTTAGACATTTAGCTTAGGTCGAACCAAGGCATTAAGGCCAAATCTTATAGCTCCAAGATGACAATATTTGTATCCTTTTGCTTTAGCCCAGTCAATTTGATTTTTTTCTAGCAAAGGGATTTGGGTTGGTTCATCCTGAGATTTAAAGGAGATGTATACAGAATGAAGTTGTATCTGAGAAGAGGCAACATATTTATACCATGACATATTATAAATTTGGGATGACATAATGGATGGAATTTTACAATCTGGTGTTTCTTTTGGGTCTGAGATAGTTATTGTAGAAGCAGTCGTGTTTACTTCTTTGAAAGATCCACATCTTTCAGCTAGAGAGACCAAAGTATCCTGAGCCACAATTTTAGTTTGGTTTATTTCTTCCATTGATGAATCCATCTGACTAAAGTAATGGAGTTAAAAGGAGGTGCGAAAATTCTCCAATAGTGAAGAAGAGATCAGAAGTCTCCAGTCAACCTACAAAAAGGGGGTTGTGCAATGTCTATAGCACCTATTTCCATGGCTTAGTGACTTATCACAAACTCGGCTTATATGAGGACCAATATTATTCTATTGCGAGGACCTGTCTCCTACTACTACTTTGAACTCAAATAATAAACTATTTAGGTTTTATCAATAACAAGAATATACCATAGGGAAACTCAACTTGGCTCTGATACCATAGATAAACTCACAGTTATATTTCACATATCTAACTCAATTATTACAGACTCAATACAAATATAAATAGATACTTTAATCCCGTTTTGAACAAGTATTGTTCTACAGGAAATCTTGCATTCATCAAAAGCGAGAAGAGAAGAAATTTTAGGTTGCGTCAGATACTTGCACAACTTCAGAGTGATTTACAATGAGGCCTTGGCCTAATTATATAATATGACAACTGGTAAACTGGTTACTACCATTCATACTCCTAAATCTATGTTGGGCGGGAAAAAAACCAACTCACCGACAAAACAAAGTGGAGTCAGAAAGGACTCAGGCACTTTGAACCCACCATGTTTTCCATTATGAAGGAATAAGGTTCACTGCTTCTCTTGTAAGAAGAGCGCTAAGCATTTTAGATATCCTGGTTCGAATTTAATATCAAAATCAAAGGTATCTAACCATATTGCCCATCTGATTAGGAAAGCATTTGTCTCTATCAGATCTTTTCCTAGTCGTATCATGCCTAGCATTTTCTTATGGTCGGTACGAATAATAAAGAGTACCCATTTTAGGTATAGCCTAAAATGCGTAATACTTCTTTTTAATGCCAGTACTTCTTTATGGCTACTTAGATATTTCAATTCTACTCCATGGAATGGTCCTGAAGTGTAAGATAATGCTCTTTCTTCCCCCGAAATATCATTTTCAAGTAAAATTTCTCCCCATGTTGTATTTGAAGCATCAATTTCAAGGACAAAAGTTCCATTATCATATGGTAACTTAAGTGAGGGTAACGATGTTAGCTTTTGTTTAATTTTCTTTACCATTGTATTCATGGTTTCAGTCCATTGAGGCGGTTCTTTCTTTAACTTCTACTGGAGGATCACCACATCTTGTGCTTGTCCTAAATAGAACAAATGTATATAATTAGACTGCCAAGAAATCTTTGCAACTGATTTTTGTCAGTAATCTAATCTGGGAATTTCTCCAAACTTTGCAGGATATGATCCTAGAGGGAGATACATCATGCATCAACCTTTAAACCCATAAATTCTATGGTTGTCTTACCAATCTCCATCTTAGTTTTAGATAGTGCTAGGCCATGTTTATAACAATTCTCATAAAATATATGGAGATGTTTATGGTGTTCTTGAATATTTCTAGAAAAAACTAATAAATCATCAATATATATAATTAAAAAGTCTAATCCTCTGAATACATCTACCATTTTTTTCTGAAATTCTGATGGAGCATGTTTCAAACCAAAGGGAACTACCTTCCACTGGTATTGGCCATGTGGGATGCTGAAAGATGTTTTGAACCTATCTTATGGTTTGATTCCTACTTGATAGAAGCCTGACTTCAAGTCGAACTTGCTAAAGACCGTACAACCTTTGATCTTCTGGATAAATGTTGATTGGTTTGGAAAAGGATATGCTATCATCTTCAACAATGAATTCAATGGTTTATAGTTTATAACCATTCTTGGTCTGCCACGCTTGATCTCTGAATGTTTGTTGACATAGAAGGCTCTATAGGCCCATGGAGATCTGTTTGGTTCGATCAGACCCTTTTGTAAGAGATATTTAATCTCTTCCTTGCAATAGTCCAATTCTGACGGATTCATTAAAGTTGTTGAATCTTTCTATGGCTTTATCTTGATGTTATCTGCATATGGTAAATCAACCACATATTCTTCTCAATGCCAAAATGCATTAGGAATATCTGAAGAAAAATGATCAATAAATTTGTTAGATATTTGATGCAAATAATCATCTATATGTGCAAGATTGAAAGAAACAATTCTTTCTCTTTTCTATTGTTGCTTCAACATTTCTTGACACTCTTCTTTTGCTTTTGGAAGTTCTTTTCTTGCTGAATCAAGAAGTTCAAGCTGTACAGACTTATCTTCTATAGTGAGTATAATGGTCTTGGTTGGGTAGTCAATTGTGATTGGGGACCATGTGGTAAAGAATTATGAACCTAAAATAACATTAGCAGGAATGCTATCTAACTCATAGAATGTACAATTGGTGCTATGACTTTTAATTTGAACAGTGAAACCTTTAACTTGGTGTTTGAGACCAAACATAGTGCCATTAATGGAGCTTCCTCCCTTTAAATATTTATCCCAATAGAATGGAGGTATTGCAAGATGTTTGGTTAAATTTAACTGAGCACCTGAATCAAACAGACAATCTAAAGAGTAAGGTTTAAAATCTAGAGGACAAAATGTAAGAGATATAAATAATTTTGGCTGACCTGTAAGGGCTAAGATTTTCATAGGACTGTGGTAAGGATCAGGGGATTCATCAGTTTCTTCTAAAGAGTCTCCTAGGAGTCTATGGATTTCTTCATCTGAAGAGTTGTTGACTTGTTCCATTAATTTCCTTTGATATTTTCTAATCTCAGAGATTTCTAAAACAAGAACTTTGAGTTCTTCCTAATTAACTGTGATTTGCAGTTGTAGTGAAGAGATTGTTTCTCTTTTTACCTGTTATCTGACTCTGTGCTTTGTTTGATGCTCAGCATGTAGTTCTTCTGGATGCCAATTTCCAGAGACTGAATATCTTATGGTTTATGCTATTTCTGACTCAGTCATTTTTTCTTGTGAAGAGGATAGCTTCTGTGATTTTCTCCAGTTTAGTAGGGCCATGCTTTGTTCTATCTATGTTATCTCAAGCTATAAATAGCGTCTGAGAGACATCTGATACGACTCTATTTCTGACAATTTTTTTATTCTGCTAGCCTGACTGGGGTATAGGAAAACATCTAGAATGTGTAATCCTGTAAGCTTTTAGAATCTTCATCAGAGATATCTTCTTCTTCTGAAAAATCTAAGAAAGAGATTTGGTCTTCCTCTTGTTCACAGATGAGTATGTCCCATATTGTTGGGTTGTGGGATTCAAAGAAAGCTGCAATCTTTGGAATTCTGTTTTTTTGTGGACAATTGCTTGCCTAATGTCCTTCTTTGTCACATATGTAACACCTGGATGAGGATATGGGTATTTTCCTTTTATCGAATGAGATTCTCTTTTTCTAGAAGTTCTTCTTCCAAGGCTTTTGCAATTTCTTGTAAGTATCAGTTTGATACTCATTGTCATACTGGTTTTTCCATTATTTCTTGTGTTTCCAAGGGTGCAATGACACTTGGGATTCTTATTGTAGGGTCCCTTCCCCCACTTGGGCATCTGGCCAATTGTTCTACAAAGCTTACTAGTAAAGAGTTTTTCATGCTCTTTGAAGTCTTTGTTGACTCACTTTGCAAGGAAATGCTCTTGAATGACTTTGCTCATATGGCCTTCCACCATTTTTAATTTCATTCTTGTCAGTTGAATATTTTTTTCTTTAAAATAGAGATTCATAGTTGATGGTAGGTGACTTGGCATACTATGGATATATCTTTTGATATAAGTGGGATCTCCAAAAGAATTTCCTTTAATTAGGTATTCTTGCATCTGGCATGTATATGCATGTAGCTGTCTTAAATCTCCTAATTCATTGGACAGGAATAACTGTCTGAATCACTCAAACAAAATCTTTACTTGACATGCTATGATTTTTCTATATTATGTTAATTCTTAGAGGGTGATATTAATGACAAAGATCCCTATACAGATACAGAGGTAATGACAAAGATACCTTTGGATGTTAATGCTTAAAGGGCGATATTAATGACAAAGATCTTAATTTTCCAACAAGACTAAAAAATTAGACATTTCTTGTGGTGGCAAGAGGCCCAAGCATAAGCAATAGATAATAGATTTACTTGTCTTTTCTAGTTTCTAGTAGTTTTTATAACTTATTGACTCTTTCATATTTATTATGGTATTTTTTTTAAACAATATATGAAAATTTAAGTTTGAAGTTGGCAATTATAACTCATTAGTAATGAATTATGAATATGTTGCTTCATGAAAGTTGAAAGTTGTTTCATTTCATTTTATAGCATTTCATTTCATGTCAGATATTATTTGTTGTAATGGTTACGCTTAGCTTACAAGTACAACTTTGGTGATCAATAATGATAAATGTTATATATTGAATTTTGAAAGCTTGAAACTTTAAGATTGATGAATCATGAAACTCAATATGTTGTATGTTACTATGTTACTAACTTGTGGACGTGGTTGATGAAGATTATAACTTCTAGATGGTTGTTGTTATATGGTTCAATCTATGTTTTTTTATGTTTTTTTATATCTAATTCATCATTCTAACATGTTTTTGTTGACATATATGTATAAAAATATAAAAATATGTATATTATATAAAAAACGCTTTAGGAGTCGCTCCCAAACCAGGAGCTTCTAATACCATAGATAAAATCACAGTTATATTTCACATATCTAACTCAATTATTACACACTCGATACAGATTTGAACGGATACTTTAATCATGGCCTTAACAAGTATTGTTATATTGGTCTATCTGCTAAGCAGTTTAGATATCCTGGTTTGAATTCAATATCAAAATCAAAGTTATCTAACCATATTTCCCATCTAATTAGGAAATCATTTGTCTCTATCAGATCTTTTCCTGGTCGCATCATGCTTGGCATTTTCTTAAGGTCAGTACGAACAATAAATCATACCAGTTTCAGGTACAGCCTAAAATGCATAATACTTCTTTTTACTGCCAGCACTTCTTATGGATGCTTAGATATTTCAATTATACTCCATGGAATGGTCCTAAAGTGTAAGAGCATACTCTTTCTCCCCCCCAAATATCTTTTTCAAGTAAAACTCCCCCCCATGTTGTATTTGAAGCATCAATTTTGAGGACAAAAGTTCCACTATCAGATGGTAACTTAAGTGCGGGTAGCTATGTTACCTTCTGTTTAATTTTCTTGACCACTATATTCATGGTTTTAGTCCATTGAGGTGGTTCTTTCTTTAATCTCTACTGGAGGATCACTAGATCTTGTGCCTGTCTTGAATATAACAAACGTATATAATTCAGACTACCAAGAAATCTTTGCAACTGAGTTTTGTAAGTAATTTGGTTTGCGAAATTCTGCAGACTTTGCAGGATATGATCCTGGAGGGAGATACATCTTGCATCAACCTTTAAACCCATAAATTATATGGTTCCCTTACCAATATCCATCTTGGTTTTAGATAGTGCTAGGCCATGTTTATAACAATGCTCATAAAATATCTAGAGATGTTTCTAGTGTTCTTGAATATTTCTAGAACAGACTAATAAATCATCAATATAGATAATTAAAAAGTCTAATCCTCTGAATACATCTTCCAGTCTTTTCTAAAATTTTGATGGAGCATTTTTCAAGCCAAAGGGCATTACCTTGCACTTGTATTGGCCATGTGGGATGCTGAAAGTTGTTTTGAACCTATCTTCTTGTTTGATGCCTACTTGATAGAAGCCTGACTTCAATTCGAACTTGTTGAAGATCATACAACCTTTGATCTTCTGGAGAAATGTTTATTGGTTTGGCAGAGGATATGTTATCGTCTTCAACATGAATTCAATGGTTTATGGTTTATAACCATTCTTGGTCTACCTCGCTTGATCTCTGAATGTTTGTTGACATAGAAGGTTCTACAAACGCATGGAGATCTGGTTGGTTCGATCATACCCTTTTGTAAGAGATATTTAATCTCTTCTTTGCAATAGTCCAATTCTGGCAGACTCATTAAATTGGTTGAATATTTCTGCAGCTTTATCTTGATGTTATCTACATATGGTAAATCAACCACATATTCTTCTCAATGCCAAAATGCATTAGGAATATCTGAAGAACAATGATCAATCAATTTGTTAGAGATTTGATGCAAATAATCATCTGTATGTGCAATATTGAAAGAAACAATTCTTTCTCTTTTCTACTGTTGCTTCAACGTTTCTTGAGACTTTTCTTTTGCTTTTGGAAGTTCTTTTCTTACTAAATCAAGAAGTTCAAGCTACACATACTTATTTTCTATAGTGAGTATAATGGTCTTGGCTAGGTAGTCAATTGTGACTGGGACCATCTCGTAAAGAATTATGAACCTAAAATAACATTAGCGGGAATGTTATCTAACTCATTGAATGTACAATTGGTGCTATGACTTTTAATTTGAACAGGGAAATCTTTAACTTGGTGTTTGATACTAAACAAAGTGCCATTAATGGAGCTTCCTCCCTCTAAAGATTTCTCCCAATATAATGGAGGTATTGCAAGATGTCTGGTTAAATTTAACTAAGCACCTGAATCTAACAGACAATCTAAAGAGTAAGGTTTAAAATCTAGAGGACAAAATGTAAGAGATATAAACAATTTTGGCTGACCTATAAGGGCTAAGATTTTCATAGGACTATGGTAAGGATCAGGGGATTCATCAGTTTCTTCTAAAGAGTCTCCTAGGGGTTTATGGATTTCTTCATTTGAAGAGTTGTTGACTTCTTCCATCAATTTCCTTTGAGATTTTCTAAGCTTAGAGATTTCTAAAACAAGAACTTTGAGGTCTTCCTACTTATCTATGATTTGTAGCTGTAGTGAAGAGATTGTTTCTCTTTTTACTTGTTGTCTAACTTTGTGCTTTGTTGGATGCTCAACATGTAGTTCTTCTAAATGCCAATTTCTAGAGACTTAATATCTTATGGTTTTTTCTATTTCTGACTCAGTCATCTTTTCTTGTGAAGAGGATAAATTCTATTTTGTTCTCTAGTTTAGTAGGGCCATGCTTTGTTCTATCTATGTTATCTCAAGTTGTAAATAGTGTTTGAGAGACATCTGGCAAGGCTTTGTTTCTAACAACTATTTTTTAGTTCTGCTAGCTTGATTTGGGTATGGGAAAATATACAGAATGTGTAATCCTCTGAGCTTTCAGAATCTTAATCAGAGATATCTTCTTCTTCTAAATCATACGAGAAAGATATTTGGTCTTCCTCTTATTCACAGATGAGCATGTCCCACATTGTTGGGTCATGGGATTCAAAGAAAGCTGCAATCTTTCGCATTCTGTGTTTTTGTGGACAATTGCTTGCCCAATGTCCTTCTCCATCACATATGTAACACCTGGATGAGGAGCTGGGTATTTTCCTTTTAGTGAATGTGATTCTCTTTTTCTGGAAATTCTTCTTCCAAGGCTTTTGTGATTTCTTGTAAGTATCAGTTTGATACTCACCATCATATTGGTTTTTCTAGTATTTCTCTTTAGTCTTTGCAGGGGTGCAGTGTAACTTGGGATTCCTATTGTAGCCTCCCTTCCACCAGTTGGGCATCTGCCCAACTATGCTACAAAGCTTACTAGTAAATAGTTTTTCATGTTCTTTGAAGTCTTTGTTGACTCACTTTGCAAGGAAATGCTCTTGAATGACTTTGCTCATATGGCCTTCCGCCATTTTTAATGCCATTCCTATTAGAAGAATGTTTTTTCTTTAAAATAGAGATTCATAGTTGATGGTAGGTGACCTGGCATACTATTGATATATCTTTTGATACAAGTTGGATCTCCATAATCATTTCCTTTAATTTGGTATTCTTGCATCTGACATGTATATGCATGTAGGTGACTTAAATCTCCTAATTCTCTGGATAAGAATAACAATCTGAAATGATCTGGATCTTCATCTACATTTAATCCAACAAACTCTACTCTGAGAGCTGAAAGGAGTTGTGCTATGGGTTCTGGTCCTTGAAGAATAGCTTCTCTAGCTACTAGTGTAGCATAGTGCCACCATGTGTTAGCCAAACCACCAAAGTTATTAGCTATGAGTTGCCTTATTTGTATATTGGAGAGACTATCGTCATCTATGTGTTTTTGAACTGCCCATTATGATAATAAGGTATTAGCATTTGTTGTCTCCTTTTGGGACATGTAGTTTGGAAAAAACATATGATTTTCAGGCAAACCTTGAATTTCCCTACAGATGGCAACATGTCCTATTGGTATACTAGATGGGATGCTAGAACTTTCTCCTATTGTAATAAGGCCCAGTTCGGGTTTTACTTGAACAAAAAACTGTTTGAATCTGTTTGGAGATAAGACAGGGACTTTTTAGAGACTTGTCTGACAAAGTCTCTGGATGTAAAACTTGCATTTTTTTATTTCTTTTGCAAGTTCGACACCCTTTGTTTGGAATGTGTATTTTGGTAGTTCTTGTGCCATGACACTGAAATTCCAAGTTCTTTTAAGTTGGGGCTTATCTTCAAATAGGGCATTTTTCTAAGGTTTGTCTAATATACCATAATTAGGTTGTTTCTTTCCTTTGCCTAATTTTTGAATGATTGGAGTTGTGATAGACAAAACCTTATCTATAGCATCTAACCTTCCATTAATTTGATTCTAAGCTTGGGTTAGGTATGCTATCTAATGATCTAGCAATTCTTGTATTGCTATAATTTTCTCATAGTCTTCTTGTTCTGCAGTAACTATGTCTTTAATGTATAGAACATCTCTATGAAGGTCATTTATATTTTTAGCCTCTAAATCCAACTGGAGGTTGGTATAGTTTTCTTGGCTAGTAGATGTACCTGAGTTGGCACCTTCAAGGACTGTAGAGTAGGGAAGGAATTCTCTTTTCTTCTATCCATCATCATCATGTTGTCTAAAAGGTATGTAAGGAATATTTCTTCTTGAAATATAGCTTTCTTCTCCTGTGGCCACCTTGATAGTTTGAGATGTTTCTTCTCGAGGGAGTTTATGAAACATGAGGATATTGAAGACTTCTCTCTTGGGTTCTTTCCCAAGTTTTGTTATCAGCTGGTTGCAGGTTGGACACTGGTGATGTTGACCTTTGTGTTCTATAGTTAGTTCTTGTGAACTGTTTGATGTGCAGATTGCCTTTGCAAACTGTTTTCTTTCTTCCATCATTGGGTCATGGAGAGATGGGTTGAGCTGGAAAGACTGCATTGCTCTTAAAAATGCAACTGGTTTATATATGGATCATATCTTGACTCCCAAAATTCTGGTTATTGTATACCAATCCAATCAAATGTAATTGGTATTGTGCTCTCATTGGATTCCACCTCACTTATGCAATGCGCGATATTTTTTATAGTAGGTTGGAGTGGGGGCATGTTGTCATTTCCAAAACGACCAATTGTTAATGTTTTCAATTGTATAATGTTCGATCTTGTAAGCATGTCGAAGCCTGCTACATGTATATAGGCTTGCAATAAGTCATAGATATAAGGATCTTGTAAGGAAACCAAGTATTTTGGATACACAGTTCCAAAGGCAGGTCCTACATGAAGTAGACTTGTAAAGCCACCTATTATGGCATTTGTAAACTGGTTATGTCTAGAATCAATAACCACACATAGGCTTTTGACATTTAGCTTGGGTCGAACCAAGGCATTGAGACCAAATCTTAGAGCTCCAAGATGATAGTATTTGTATCCTTTTTCTTTAGCCCAACCAAATTGATTTTTTTCTAGCAAAGGGATTGGGGTTGGTTCATCCTAAGATTTAAAGGAGATGTACACAAAATGAAGTTGTATCTGAGAAGAGGCAAGATATTTATACCATGACATATTATAAACTTGGGATGGAATAATGGACGAAATTTCCCATTCTGGTGTTTCTTCTGGTTCTGAGATAGATATTGTATAAGCATATGTGTTTGCTTCTTTGAAAGATCCACATCTTTCAACTAGAGAGACCAAAGGGGCCTGAGCTGTAATTTCAGTTTGGTTTATTTCTGCCATTGATGAATCCATCTGTGCAAAGTAATGGAGTTAAAATGAGGTGCGATAAGTCTCCAATAGTGAAGAAGAGATTAGAAGTCTCCAATCCACCTACAAAAAGCGGGGTTGTGCAATGTTTATAACACCTATTTCCACAGCTTAGTGACTTAGCACGAGCTCGGCTTATGCAAGGACCAATATTATTCTAATGCAAGAACCCATCTTCTACTACTACTTTGAAATCAGATAATCAATTGTTTATGTTTAGGAAATAAACCCACAATCACCATGGCTATCCAAGAAATAGCAAGGTTAGGCAATCCACTGTCAATCGAGGAAATCCTCCACGCTAATAACAGATCACAACCAAGAAGCCATATGCATGTGCCATGCATGCCAACACTAGTGAGGAAAACATACATGCAACTCGGTACCTACAAACAAATCTCGCTATAGTTGTTGATCCCGATGTCCTCTTATACTTTCGTACTCTTCCTTTGCCTTCTTGCTCCAAGAATCCAAGTATGCCACACCCTCCAAGAGTGCTCCAAGAAAACTCTAAGTATCCAAGAGTATGAGAGAAGGAAGAGAGAGAGAGCTTCAAAAATGAACTGGCCATGTCCTTCCCACTGATCCTTAGAAGCCTTTTTATTAATGAGGCCTCTATTTTCTTCATGTTCTATTATTTTCCTTCATTTTCCTCCTCACATGAAACCTGTGACCTTTCAGCTTCATTTTCTCCTAATTTCCTTTATTTTCATAATAGATGTGCCAAAAATGCCATTTTTCCTTTCCAAAGCCTTAGCCATTGCTTTTTCCAAATTCCTAAGGCATAATAAACTGAATGAACACCCATTAGGATGTTTCCCCCACCATTAAACTTGGAATAGGTGTTTCATCATTGTGGCCTTATATATAATTTTACATTAGTTTTTAACTAGCGTTTTTATAGAATTGTCCCCCTTGGGGAAACACCATCATCAGTGTTCAATGACACCTATAGCCAACAAGACTGCTGAAAACAAAACGTAATACCCATGGATATTTATAACACAGCTCATTGTAGTATTTACAATGACCACTGCTGAAAAATGACAAACATACCGTTTACTGGAACTTTATAACACAACTCATTACGGTATTTACATTAACCACATATGTAAATACACATTTTCTTCAACTAGAAATTAATCATAATGTGTGCGAAGCTTTATAAATCCAACTCGATACAATATTTACAATAATACACACATATACACATGCACATTTTCTGAACCAGCAAATGAAAGGATATGATGTCTGCATCCACAACAAAGGAATCCAGAGTCTCACAACTCCACCCTCAAAGTAATAACAGGATTCACCTCCTTCCTAGGAAGTCCAGAATCCACTGCAAAGTCAAATATACATCCAATGTCCAATGCTACAATCTCACGCCACTATCCTCTCAGTATATAGTTTTCATCTCATTGTTCTAGGGCACACTCCAAATGTGCATCTAATTCCATATGGAAATGCTCATGACCAAAACAAGTATATCCCTAGCCTTCCCTTCTCTGTTATACAGTCCCTCAGGAAATCAGTAATCCCCTTCCGTATATTCGCTCGCATTCCAAGTTCCACTAGCACCCCCATCTCGGGCTGTCCATCCCTTGCCAGGGCTTCCTCGCATTGGAAGATACAAAAACCAAGGAATATCCCTGCCTTAAAACATCACATCAGACATAGCATGCTCATGGAAAACAACAACCACTATTGGGTATTAGTGTCTCATAATGGCCCTGCTCTTGAAGTGCTCTACCAACATACTGCTGCATGTTCCAATTTCTTTTTCTAGCATTATATCCTTGTAGTCGATTTCCACCACTCAACCGGGCATGCTCATGCATTCTTGTTCTAAGAACATAATGTCCATTACATTCAAAATAAATTCAAATAAATTCACATCACACCTCATTGGTGGCTTGTTAATAAGGTACACTTGCAATTTTGTTCTCTTCTTGTCACAACATGTCAAACTAGCATCTTGACCAAATCATCATGTATAAACATATTACATCAGGTTAGCTCGGAACAAAACCATCACAAATCACACATAACCATCATAAACCAAAATCATAGATCACATGTAATCATCATAGACCAGAATCATAAATCACATGCATAATAAAACTGAAGTAAAATATTGATACTTATGCGTTAATCAATCCTTAGCTTCCACCTTTGTCCTTATTTCATATGCACACTAGATGGGTTTCCACACTCGACAAGCACCCAATGACTTCTCCTCAACCATGTGCACATACACATAATGTGCATCACACCCATACCA
This sequence comes from Pinus taeda, assembly GCA_000404065.3. Taxonomy (NCBI): domain Eukaryota; kingdom Viridiplantae; phylum Streptophyta; class Pinopsida; order Pinales; family Pinaceae; genus Pinus; species Pinus taeda. The sequence goes on along the minus strand of APFE031124240.1, from coordinate 7,281 downwards.
CCACACATGACATACAACACCATGCAACACATGCATCTACACCCAGTGTACACCACAACAAAATAGATACTCCTATGTTCAATGTATGACACAACACAACACATATATGTTACAATGAGCATCACAAGACATACATCCACACACAACGTGCGACACTACCAAATTCATACACATACACCCGAATTAAAACAAAACTCATACATCTATACCTGATGTACAATGCCACATAATACAAGTACCTACACCTGGTGTACAATGCAACAAAATACATGTACTACACAAAGTACAATACAAGGAATACACATGTCACGATACCATGAATACAAAATGCATATACATAGTACCACATGCCCACAACACATCATGTATAACATGCACATAATACCACACGTACACCAGTACCATATGTACAACATGTACATAATACCACTTGCACGACTTGTGCTCACCATCACATGTACATGACGCCACCTGCACAACATGTACACAATGCAACATGTATAATGTGTACACAATACCACATGTACACAGTACCACATGTACACATCGCCACATGGACGACATGTACACAACACCACCTGCACACATCGCCACTTTTACCACATGTACATGACACCACATGCTCATGACACCACTTGTACAATCATGCACACAACACCATATGTACATAACATTTCATATACGACATGTACATAGCGCCATACACAACACTGCATATACAACTTGTACATAGCACCATCTATACCCAACACTGCATATGCAATATTCACACAATACTATATGTACCATCTTGTACATAACATTGCATAAACAACATGTACACGCTCTATATATGCACGACACCGCATGCACACAACAACACATATGTAACATGTACAACATATACAACATATGCACAACAATAGTACCACACATTCAAACCACATTGTCTCTACCAGGTAACCTTGCATCTAGTGTCTCTTTGCCATCCATGCTTATCCTAACATGCCACAAACCACACAAATTTCATTTTGTTGATGCATCCCTTAGTATAACCTGTCCATAACATAGACATAATATAATCACATTATATCAATGCATAACCACATGATACTGACCTCATAAACCTGTCAAGCTACTGCTCCCAATTGATTCCTCGTAAGACCCGAAACCTCTTCACCTATGTAAGTAATCATTACTCCACAAGAGTGATTCCTAATGACCCTGTCAGATAGTGACATACATACATTCATACATATATATACATATAAATATTAGCATTAGAACAATCATGATCCAGGATGACGTTGTCAGACATGACATACATACATACATACATACATACATACATCCATGTATGCATATATAAATATCAACACAATCATGATTGCAACATAATTACCGAATATCATAAGGTCCAGGTTAAGAGAACACCTGTTATGTGCACAACATATGCACAACATTGAGAACAATAGTTCCCAACATACCCAATGCATCTAACACTCCATATCCATTTACTTTACCTTTCTTGTTATCTTTCTCATGACTATCATGTCACTATCCATTTACACCAATGGACCAAACCAATCCAACTGATTGTCGCAGTCTTACCTTCCACTGCACTTATGCACAGAGCTTCATCTGAATGTTACATTACCTTTCAGGTACCACACAGCTCTCCCTAAACTCCATTAACTTTCCTCTTTTCCAAACCAATTCTGAAGACTCAAAATATAAAAGGAAAGACAAGAAACAAACAAGAAGGAAACCATGAAAATTAATAACAACGCGACACTGCAGCAAAGTTGCATGATCATGCACTAGACATAAAAAAATTGCAAATCAAGCACAAGAAAATCATTACTCAATCCCCATGGTTCCCAAGGAAAGATCAACTAGAGCCTTCTTCAAAAATTTATGGCAATTTCTTTGCCATGCAATCCCCTACAACATACTGCCATAAACACATAACTATCAGTGATTAAATAAATATAACCATATACCAGATACCTTATCTTGTCCCGCCAAGCACGTTGCCTTGTAGTTGAACATGTCCATTCCATTTCTCAAGTAACTCCAATTCCCTTGACAAATCCACCTGTAACTAGAGACTAGCTAATATTCCTGCCAAGCACATGTTCATGAATCTAGAAAATATCCACATAATGTCAGACAATATTAAGGTTAAGAAGACTTTCTGTGTGCAAGGTACTCATTCGTTTGGAATTAGGGTTTCCAAACATACCCAAAGGAATTCTCTCCCAATTCCTTTCCTTTGCCTTTTTACCTTGTTGTAATCGAGGCTTACTATGTACTGTCACATCACCCAACTGTTAGTTATATAAACACATTAACTGTTACCTTGCCATGCTAATACCAAGCATTATTCCTGCAACTGCTCACACATGTCAACCACATGTTCCAAATATTAAGACAATCATATCTATAAATTTGAAATCAACCTTTACAAACAATTGTCTCATAATCCATAGTCAACTCATAGTCATTAGAAATATTGCTACAACAATCCACTACATTCAAGTACATATCAACTATCTCAACATATATATGGTAGTATAATCATCTTAAAAAAAAAACATTTCAGCACAAACTCATAGTATGCAATTCATCAAATGTTCAACCAACTTGCAAACATACCATGTTAAATAAATCAACTAGACGACATAATCAAACCGTCAAGCACCAAATATGCGACGTAATCGAGCTCATACCTTATTGTATCTCCGGGGAGGTTATCTTGTCTGCACAATCAACATAGTTAGCATGATATAACTTCTCAACACATCAGCTTAAACATAAATAAGATCGTGCTATCCATAACAATCACTAACTAACATTTTTACATCGTAACTCTTAAACAATTATCATTTATGCATAGCAATCACATATGTATGATCGATCTAGCTTAGTACAACAGAATGCAACAAAATAAGTCGACTCATGCCTGAATCACATAACCCTAACCATCTGCATAAGCCAATCCAACTTAGTGTGATACATATAACATCAAGATCTTAATGAAATAACCCAAATCCTAAAGTTACTAGCATATAACAACAATAAGCTATATATCATGCTTATCAACAACATATAATGTAATAATCAAGGTATCTAACATAAAACAATAATATTAATGCATACAACCACAGGTTACCATCATTCTTTACTATCCGACACATGCACATATGAGTATGCTAATCAATTATCATCTATCATGTATGTAACCATAACATCAAAAGACACGTGCATAAAGTTAATGTATATAACCCTAATGCATATAACAATCCTTAACTTACATACTTGCATGCCAAACATACAAAACATGTATGACAATATTCTCTTACCCCAAATTCTGTTGCTGCAACGTCATTATGATGATCCGCATCTCCTGCTCTATCTCAGCCAACACATTTTCATCATAACAACCAATAACATCATGATGACCTAAATTCCATGCAATTACTTCACAAGGCATGCTTGACCTACTATTCATGCATAACCATATGCAAGACCATACATTCATAACAACATATATACCTGTAACACATGAGTACAAAACCATATACACATCATTCTAGCTAGGGTCCAATCGTCAATGCATGACCATATCAACTACACAAACCATGACCTCATGCATGACAACAACAACCACATCACGTGCACTTGATAACATGTGAACGCTGACATGCCTAACATTACATAATCAACCATACACACATGAAGACATACTCCATGATAATGCCTTCAACATTCACATGGCGACACCACTACAAGCATGATCAACATTATGCAAATGCAACAAGCACATGGAATGCAAGTGTAAGAGACACACATGAAACTGACTTGCATGCATGAACAACACATAGCCCATCTAGTCTGAGGGTTGACCCATGCTCTGATGCCACTCTATAACACCCTCCTCCGACATCTACCTAAGCAACCGGCCAACTGGGGAAAACATGCGGCAAGAGGCCACTATGATATGATTTGACCTCCTAAGTCACATTAAGGAAGTGGAACCAATGGAAACACACCATACAAACATTCAACATCAGCTTCAGGACCCTCAGGAACCAATCCAACACTTCAAGCAACTTGCCCTTAGGTCCCACAGAACTTTTGGATAACTTAAGCCTCAATCAATATTATGTTATAGGCATGATAGGGTCAACAAAACCAAAGTTTCTCTCACAAGCTTGCCTATCAACATCCAGAGACTCATTTAGTCAATGCTATGCCAAGGTCCCTGGGATTTGAGCCACTTTTCAGGCCCAGAGCCTATGCCACTCCCTAGAATTGAACCATCTCTTCAAAATAACAAAAGAACATGGAAATGATAGTACTAAAGAAAACACTTGTTTAAGACCTTGATTGGACCCCTACTAGCCATGACAAACATTTCATCAAACATACCACAAATATGTAAATTACAGGTGTAAATAACATATTTGAGCATAGGGGTCTCATACATATATGAGATTCACCATGAATCATTGATGCCTCAACACATGATCCAGGTGGATGTTGGTGGCCACCCACCTATCCCAATTGGACCCCCGCAACTGTCTCTTTCAGTTTTTCAGTTTCTGTAATTGTAGCACAATTTACTATTTTTAGCAGTCTTTTTTGGGTCCTGAACTTCCGGAGCCGTTTTGAGGCCATAAACGATGTTTTTTGGGAAATCTGGGGGCAACATGGGTGCATGGACTGATGTTGCCCTTCCCAAAGTGGTAGTTCTCAAATAGGTCTTTCTAACGAGCTATCATACGTGTCAAACAGAGATCGTATGCCAAAGTTACGACCCCAGGAAATTGATGTACCAATTTACGCAAAACGGGGCCCACAATTTGGCGTTTCATATTCTAGGGTTAGCTTTTAGAATGTGAAGGGTTTTCCATTGTTTCTCAACAATAAATAGGCCTTCGAGCCTCATTGTAATACAGTTCGGAACAGTTCAGAGGCATGTAGCCACACATCTCTTCTAAGAGATAACCTGTCATCGCCCTAGCTGGTTTATTTCCATTTCTGGTTGTAAGCATATTTCATTATTTTCCATTAATGAAATGAAGTATTATTTCCACTGCATCTTTGTGTATATGGTTATCTCTGTAATTTTTTGCATTCCTGTTTAAGTCTGGATCAGCGATGGGAAAGAGTACTTCCATGAGTAGCAAACTGCAAAACACTCTGTCGGACAACACAAACATCTATGCTACCCCAGACACCTCAGTAAATCTACCACCTCTAGACTACAACATTGTTGATGACATGAAAAAAACTCGAGCAAACTTGAGTTTGTTCGAGTTGGCTAAGATCCAGAGTCAACAAGATATCCTGTTGCACACACTAGGACAGAAAACAACAGGCAGTGTAGCCTCTACTAGCAAAGGAGCAAGTACACATCCCATATCACTTTCCACTATGCTCAATACACTCCGAATGGTAGAAGCACACTCAGGTTGCCCCCCATTCCAGATATATTTTAAAATTTTCAACCGTAATGTTCACAATTGTCTGGTTGATTCAGGCGTGGTAGCCAATGTCATGCCGCTCTACATTGGGAAAAGGATCAATTCATGATGGAGTGAAACATCTACGCGAATCATCCAACTCGATCAAACATCAGTACCAACCATTGGTGAACTACGAGACATGATCATTCGATTATCTTGTTAGCGCTTGGAATTCACCTAGGTTGAGATAGACAAACTCTCAAGGCTACATCAAACCATTTCACCTCGTAGCTAGCCCTACGAGGTATGAGAAGGATCTCTCGGGTCAGATTCGTTAGATCTTTCAATATGATAAGCTGACCAATTAGGAATAAATATTTTAGGCTATTAAATTGATAAAGAGGGTTGATTTAAAGATTTTTGGTTTTTTGGTGGCAATTGGAGAGAGTGCAATTCAGGGTGCGGGGATTGAGCATAGTTTTTACAGGGGGATCTTTGGGGCAAGGTAGGAGTGAGCGCTGATGCCTTAATCTGAGATGGATGATCAGGGATGATAGAGAAGGAGCTAAAGAGGGCAAACAACCATTTGAATCCTCT
>APFE031124239.1:185633-231289 GCA_000404065.3 Pinus taeda | reverse complement strand
TGGATGATGATGAGATTGATGACTACTACAAATAGTTCATTGATTTCATGCAGGCTCATTTGCAAAAGAAATATGATATGCAGTCATCTAGAAAGAGATCGAGAGGACAAGATCAGAATGAAGGTACTTCCTCCATAGAGTCTCCTAAACCTACCGACAAGGGGAAGGGACTTGTATATCAAATTATTACAAGAAAGAAAGAGTCCTCAGATCCGAACTGCTATAAGCCTGAAGTCCTCAAATAAGGAAAATCATCCTCCCCCTACTAGACTCATTCATGGAAAAGAAAAGGAGCATGTAGAAATTAGCACTGTAGAGAAAGGCCCTGCCATCTTAAACATTCAAAAAGAGCTTGAGAAAGTCAAGATTCTAGTTCCATTGTCTGAGCTCTTGAAACAACCAACCTATAAGGCCTAAGTCTCTTAGTTTATGTTTCCTTTTGCTTCATTCCAACCACTTGAAAGTTTAAACCTTCAAGAAGAAATGCCAATAGTTATCTTTGGACCTCATGTTGAATAACAAGATCCCTCCACTCCACCTTTCTATGTTACTCTAGTAGTACATGACATCATACTCCATACTTGCATGATGGGCTCAAGAGCTTCTCATAATTTGATCCCACTATCAACAATGGAGTAGTTGGGTCTAGAGATAACCATACCATATAAAGATCTTTATTCTTTTGCCTCTAAGAGGGTCAAGTGATTGGGAATGATCAAGGACTTGGTCATGAATTTGGCCTAGATCCTAGTGAAATGCGTGCTGATGGACATTGTAGTTGTGGGTATCCCTATGAGGTTTGGTATTCTTTTGTCTAAGTATTGGGGATCAAATATTGGAGGTTCCATCAAGATGGATCTTACTTATGCTACCATTCATATCTTTGGTGAAGAGGAAAGGAGACTATATAGAGAATCCATATTCATTAAAACAGTCACAAGAGCTAGTTTCCCAAATAAGTCTCTTGTGTATGGGGTAGAAAGGGATATCTCCTGCTTCATTCTAGAAGAAGATGAATTTATTATAGAAGAACCACAGGTATAGCTCATAGTCAAATAATACGAACAACTCAGATATTGTAGAAAAGTATGTGTTAGCCTCCTGCTGTAGCAGGTTAATCATATTTCATGATTGACATTTTTACATGCCAAATATGTCATACTTTGCATGCTGCAATGCTCCATATTTGCTTAACAGTCTCCAAGCGAAGAAGATTACTCATAGTTCATTTAACTGCCTTCCAACTTTTGAGAAGTTATTTCGGTATCGCCAATTTTCAGTTAAAGAGAGGTCCAAACAGCTTAATCTTGGCCTCCCTAGGTTTAAATTTCCTGTTTTAGAATATAGAGAATGGAAATCTATCCAAACAGCTTAACCTTGGCATATTCTTAGATAGGTAGAGAATCAAAGGAGCCCAACAGCTTAATCTGGGCCCTTGGATGAAATAAGGGTAGTCTGTAGATAGGAAATCATGAAAAAGAAAAAATGAAATGATGGGTTTACAAATCTAAGTGCACCCAAATCAAAAGAAGAAAAAATGTTAGGTAAGTAGGTCGGGTAGGTAGTTTTGAGGTTGCTGAATCATTAATTGCTGATAAGTTCCAGGTTTCCAGATGTCATCCTTTCTCAGGACACAATCAGCAGGCAGTGTTGTGCGAAAAGTCCAAAAATAGGTATAACTAACTCCCTCTCTCCACATTCCCTAATCATTAACTAATTTCCCCAAAAGAGGTCAAGATCTGCTTGATACCTCTTAAGTTCCATCATTCTCATAGCATTAGATTGGGTGAAGATCTGCTTTACTCAAAGATGTTCCATGCTCTCTCTAAAAGATTTTATCCCCTCGTAACAACCTAAGATCTCTTGAACTTAGCGCTTTCTCACCATCTCCATATTAACTTCTAACATTATTATTTAGCTCCCTATATTTTCCCATCCCCCTAGTTATATAAAATTATCCCCTATGTAAATCTCCCTCCTCCTGGTTGAAAAATAACCATAAGTACCCCCGGGAATTGCTCAGTTTACCTGAGACTTAGCAAGAACCCTCATGCTGCCCTTCAAACCATCGTCTAAATATAATGGACTCCTACCAGAGTATAAAACCCCTTTTCAGGTTATCGGACTCCTTCCGAAGCCTCAAATGCCCTTCTGACCCACTTACTCACTCCTTGTGACCGCAATAAACCCCTTGCTGACTTCCTTAACACTCCGCAGACCCCAGAAAGCCAGCTCGGATCACAAGATCGTAGTTTTCTCACCACAAAAGTCATGACACATCCGTCGCTACCCGACGCGATATCGCGATATTGGCAATCGATGGTCGCAAGTGCCAAATGTCCAACTAAAGCACCTTCCCATTCCCCGCTAATGCGATATTGCGATCGCATTGGAGAAGTTCATCGCATCGCCTTCAATATCAGCACCCCACCATGTCACCTTTGTACCAGGGACCCACCGCAGGCTGACGTCATCTGCCGTACTGCTGATGTCATGCTGACGTCAGCAGCCAAAAAGCCGAAAAGTTGCGCAGGAAGAGAAATCGCACTTCGGAGCTCCAGAACAAGAAATAGAGGCAGTTTTCGATGCGCGATTAGCACGAAGCGGTAATCGCGCATCGCTACGGGAAATAGGCCGTTTCGGGGAATCTTTGGGGAATCTTTTGATTCCTTGGCCCGTTTTGTGCCGAAAAGGCCCGAAATCGCTCAATCGTGCCAAATTGATCCGGTTTAAAGACAACAAAGGACCAATGAGAGAGATTAAAGTGTATCAGATCAAATCTTCAGAGAACAAGCATGTCAAAGCGTATCAGCAGGCAGCAGAAGCCATCAATGTAGCGGCAAAGAGTATCAGTGAAAATCTTAAGCAGCGGCCCAAAGCAGGAGAACATTTAATACATTCCAGCAGAGTCAAAGAAAGAGGGTGAAGCCATTAAAACACCCTCAAATCATAATCATTGCACATTTAAATCGCACCAGAACAGAACTACAGATCCTGAAGCACAGTTACTCCAACAGCACCGCATCAAGCCTCCAAGGGCCAAATTGCACTCCTTTCGATTCAGCTGCCTCTAGCACAGCCCAAAAGACTTAACTGCATTTCATTCCAGTAACACTTAGGTTTTAGAAAAGATCTTCAGCAGACCTGTTTAGGTCAATAATAAATGACTTCCTGATATTTTGCTTATATATACCACCCTGAACGATGTAGTGAGGGGTTGGTTGGTGTGTGGGTTGGTTGGTTGGTTAGTTATGAGTCGAAGACATTGCTTAATTCTTCTTCTCAGCATTTTCTCCAAGCCGAGACTTGCACTGTAACTGTCATACTTTCTATAATCAAAGATTGTTGAAAGCATGGATCTCAAAACTGCTTGATGTGTTCAACTGGCCAAGGAGTGATTACGGAATTCTTATGCTTCTACATGATCCAATAAGTGTTTCTCACCTCTGTTAATTTTCATGATTTTTCCACCATTCCACCAACTAAATTGCAGGAAAAAAGAATAGCTTAAGATTTGTTTAACTACACCTTAAGTTCAATTTCTGCATTTTTCTATGTTTTCTTCAGAAATAGCTATGAGCATGTATACTTAAATGATCTTGTTTACGATGTTTCTTTCACATATGAATGAGAATTTAGGAATTCTTAACTGCTCCTAGATCACCATTCATCCATTTCTCCTCTTTTTTAGTATGATGAAATGATTCTCCTTTGCCTTTCATCTCTGATTTTCATCATTCCTTCCATTCGGTAGATTGATAATTGTCTCATGTGTGGCTATCTCGCTCCTTAATCCTCTTATGACCAAGAAGACGCACTAGTAAGCCTTAATCCATGACTCCACGCCCAATGGTTTGAAACTTATCACACCTTACCTTGCCTCTTTGCTTGAGAATCCTACCTTCCATCCAAACCCAAACAAAAAACCCCTGAGCCAAAAGCTAGCCTAAAATCATCAACAAGGTTGAATCATTAAGAGAGAGCCCTCTCTGATTGCAGGTGGGCTAGAACCTGCAATCCAAAGATTGGTTCGTGGTTACCTCGGCGGTATCCCTAAATAGGAGCCTAGGGACAACTTGAGTGGTAACAGTATGGAAGCTGTATTTTGATAATGTGAATTCTAAATACAGAAATGGAGTAGGGATATTTTTGATATGTGCATAGAGTAGCTTGACTCCCCTCCCTTTCAAAATATAATTTGAAGCAACCAACAATGTAGGAGAGTATGTGGCATTGCTATTAGGCCTATAAGTAGTGAATAATCTAAACATCTACTGTGTGACTATATTTAGAGACTCAAAAATGGTAGTGAAGCAAATCAAAGCCCAATGCCAAACCAAGCACCCTCAATTGAGGTCTTACAAAAATGAGGTTGGGACTTGATCGATAACTTATTCTCAGCTTTTAATGTTTAAGTATTGCCAAGGGAAGGAAATTTAATGGTTGATTCTTTAGCTATAGATGTCAGCTGTAGGTTTTAACCCCATACAGAAATTACCTACATACGATTTCTAAAACACAAAAAATAAACAATGGCAGAGCATAATACATAAAACACAGATACACAGAGATTTTCCCCTAGATCCCAAAACCGAGACTACCAGCTTGATTTTTCATTATTTTCCTTTCAATGTTACAATACATATTTATACATTCTGAAGCATCCAATACCATGGACTGAAAACCATCGTGTCCAGAACACATCTGCGAAAATCATGCACAAAACCATAGTTGGGTCTGCCCAACCTAACATAGGGTCCAAAACAAAAATTTTCTAGGGCGCTGCCCTGGACCACATAAAGTGGGGTTACGGGTACCCCTAAAATCCCCTTTGACCTCCCCCCCTATAACCCTAGATTAACTACATGGGCTAATCGTGGAAAGAATATAACACAACCCAACATCAACAACTTAAATCCACAAAAAAATCCACTTCTAAGGTATGAAATTGAAGTTAGGTAGAGACCCTTAGTGCCTAACAATGTGGAACACTAGAAATTATTTGAGGATGATGATCAAATGAACTACTTCATGGAAGTCATTGGGGAATTCTCCAACCATGTGATTAACTAAAAAGAAGAAGTGATAAAAGAACAACCAACTTCATGAGAGGAAAATATCGTAGGGCATAGAGTTCTGTTGTTGAAGGGAAATTCCATTTCACAGGGTCTAGTTCGTTTGGAGAGGATATTCAAATCCAATGACGTGGCTTCTATACCTATTGAATAATAAGCTAATGAACATGCGCTAGAAAAAGAGATAACACATACATTGTAAATTTTACAACATCTCCTTTTTTTTTCTCAGAATGCCTCACTTTATCAGTATGTGCGTTTGAAAACCCTTTCATGATAATCCACCTGGCTTCTATATTAAACCCATTCTTTTATCCATACACCACATAAAACCAGATATCTTTATTGGTTACCATCAAATAGGTTTCCCCTCTAATCTTCTAGAGCTCATAGTCTGATCCATTAAAAAAGGGAACTCCCTTTAGTGTTATCCAAATTTGATAAGCCAATATTTTCTTTTCATCTACCTTCAAGTGGTTAATCTATTCCTGAAGGAACCAAGCTATGATACCAATTGTTGGAAACAATGTTTAATACTAGGAGGGGGGTGTGGGAGGGGGGGACGAATTAGTGTTAAGGCTAATTTAAACTTGTATGCCAATTTTCATTCAACATTCAAACCTAGAATTATCTAAGCGAGAAACCATTAAGAAATCATAGTAGAAACCATATGAATCAACATAAGCACACACATCATGAGAAAAAAACGCATGAAACACAAAGGTTTAGCATGGAAGCCCTTTCGGGAGGAGAATTTTCGAGGCTTGTTTGTTATTTCATGTAAAGAAGAGCACCTACTTTATTACATCAATGTTTGTTTGTGAGACACCACTCATAGCAAGCATAAACTCCCTTTTATTGTTTACTAGCACCCACTATCAAGAAGCACCATCTCCCTTCCTTTGTAGACACGTGCTCGACTTACTAGAAGTTCCAACTAAAGCACCAATTTCATGGATTTCTTGCAAGAACCAACTTGCAACTCCTTGGATTTATGCAAGCTGTAACTTGTAAGAGGCATGAACCCCCAACCTTCTTTAGATACCCATTAGATGGAAGCACCACATCCTTGGTTTGTAGGCTCCAACCTACTCTCAATGAGGAGCTAATGTTCTCTGTATATGGCAACCAATTTTCTTGATTTCATCTATGTGATCATCAACTTGGTCCACTCAACCTGTACTTACTCTTCCTGATATTATACTTTGTTCTCCTATTAAACCTTCATTTTTCTCAGCCCACATAACACTTTGCTATCTACTCACTCTACAAGGTAACATTGATCTTGGTCCTCTACTCTTAGTACAATATACTCAGCACTCTGTCCCTTCTATTCCATAGGCTTTCTCGGCCTATCACAACAACAAAGTCACATTATTAACCTTTTTCTTTAGCATCGTTCACCCTAATATCTCTCCACTCATCTCTCTCAACAATGCTATGATTTGCCCACTTTGGTCACTCAAAATCCTAGGTTTAGTGCATATGTTGCATATGGAGTGATGTTGTCTATGAAACCATTCACATTGCCTAAGAGTATGCACAACTATATGGTTTTCCATGTTGTTTTTGTTTTCTATTACTTTCCCACTACAACATTGTTAATTCAGAGAATAGGCTTCTAAGCATTTATCCATACCAAGAAATAATTCTTAGTCAAACTATGTGATCTAGCAATACTCTCCATGCTTCTTAATTTCCCATGGAGCTTAGATTTCACTTCACATATCCTCTCTGTGTTATGGTGATTTTCCCCATTTAATTCATTATAGCATGCAAGAAATCTCAGAGGTGGCTTGATTTAGTTTGATTGAAAATAATAAACTCAATCTGTAGTTCATGGTATCTGATCCATAAATATCTACAGGTGTTCTTGACATCAATTCACAGATCTAGTTTCCGATCCATTCTATGCATGTTAAGAAAAAAATGACATATATTTCACAGTTGCTATGCATGGAGGATCATTAACAAGAGTTGTCGAATCATTCAAACTCCACAACACTCAACATTAAGGACATAAATGCCACAGATAAAATCGATGCATCCTTGGTCACATGGTACCCACATGATTGATTCCTTGGCCAACCTTATCCTTGAGCCTTCCCATCTTGATGCCTTTCTCTTTGTAATCCTGAAGGCCCATGGTCATGTAACACACAAAACCACCGCAAAACTATGACTTGGGCACGCATTCCGTCATTTCATGGAATTGTCAAATCTTGTTGAAATATAACCTTACCACACTCTGTTACCTTGGAAAAACACTTTTCTTGTCTGTTTATTTCCATCATGGTGAGCGTTTAGGGCTTACACGTCCCATGGGGTCCACTTAGTGCATTTTCCATTGGCCAATGCTCTGACATGGTCATGTCTTCCTAACTCCCTCCTATAGGTGGTTCTTTTTGTGAACTCAATAAAGCCTATCGGGTATTCCCATTGGGCATGGCTATCAAGTGGGACCTTGCAATGCGATTTTATGGGCCCTACGTCACCTCTCTATCTATCACGTGGTTTCCCAGTGCCTTGTTAGCCTAAAATTTTCTTTCGTGCACTTCTCAAAACATTTTGATCTCTTTCTAGTAGGATGATGTCATGTTCCCTTCATTAGTGCCACACAATGCCTCCAGAGTGGTGACACATGTCACGTAGATTTTCCAGCTAGGCAACATGAAAATGTTGAATCAACTTGCCACATGATCCAAAATTAAATTGGAACACAACAAATTAATGATATAACAAAAAATACAAAAATGGGGCAGAAATAACATTTCATCTTATTAATATTAGAATACTAAAATATGCTTACAAACAAAATGGAAATAAACTAGCTCAGGCAATGATAGCTTATCTCAGAGAAGAGATGTCACAGCTACATGCCTCTAAATCGTGTTATAAGGAGGATACAAGGCCTATTTATTATTAAGAACCAATGTCAAACCTTAAACATCTACAAACCTAACCCTAGAAGATCAAGCGCCAAAACCGTGGGCCCCATTTGGGTAAATTGGTACATCAATTTATTAGGGTCGTAACTCTGGCATACGATCCCCATTTGGCTATCATAATACCTCATTTCAAAGAATCAAATAACCTAGATCCAGGCTAGGGCTAGAAGAGTAGGCCAAAAATAATCTTGTAATGTTAGTTTGGTCTTTTCCAATCTCTCTGTTTTCCCTGAAAACGTCGTTTAGGGCCTCAAAACAGCTCTGGAATTTTGGGACCTGAATATTACACAACATTTTGCCACTTTCCCTGTACTCCCCATTCCTTGATCCTAGAGGACCTCTACAGTGAACCCTACATGCTTACTCCTCATGAAGAAACTCCCACTGTGTCCCTCTTCATGAGCAAAACAACTCCCTTTTGCAGCAATTCCCCAAAATCATATGCTTTTCCCTATTTACAAGACTGACACTAATGGCCTTTGTCCTCCTCATGTTGATATGCAGGGTTTAACACTATCCCTAGAACTGACTAGGGTGACTGAGCTTTGTTCCAGTCATGCTAGTCTTCTTATGGAAAGTTTTTTAAATAAAGAGTCGAAGCCTCCAATGCTAGAAGCTTCGTAACAGATGTCTGGTAATGTTGAAAATGGAAACAAGAAATGCTAAAAATAGAAATGCTATAAAAAGCATTTCTATAGATATCATTTTAGGTACCAGTGTTGGATATAGCAACAAGGAATGAAAAAAATGGAAATGATAAAAATATCATTTCTATAAATAGTATTTTGGGATAGATTCCAATTTTAGTTAGTCCCTGAACTAAAATTGAGAAGTAAAATTCGAATATGATCTTAGAAGTGGTTTTAAAATAAATAATTAATTAATCTTGAGTTAATTAGTTGGAGAAAATCAAACATGGATTCTTTGTGAAGACATGTAACAGTTATCCCTTTGATTGAGGGAGTTATCCCTTAATTAAGGTGATAAGGATGAGTTGTATTTGAGTTGTAATTAGTTAGCTCAGTTAACTGAGTTAAGTCCAGTTAAATTAGTTCAGTTAAGTCCAGTTAAATTAGTTCCAAACAATTGGAGTAATTAATTTAGAGTTCAGTTTGTTAATACATGTATGCATGTAACTGCTATGCTTCAGATCAATGAATATTCTCTTAGAAATAACTCATGGATGTCATTTCAGTCAGATACCCAGTTGAGATAAGAAGAAGGGATAGTGTACTATTAGTTGGAGGATTTTTCCTATATAGGAAACTCATCCATGAAGAAGGAATTATCTCCTTTAGGATTGCACTGTTAGATCAGAGGTTATTGAGTGTGTGAATAGGCTAATTCACACAGGTGGCAGTAGTGGACCCCAAGGAAAATTGCGCAAGTAAATAGGAGGCTTGGAGGGTAGAGAAGAAGGTTTGTGAGAAGCCTTTGACTATCTATGAGCAGCAGAGTGATTGAAAAGAGAGTAGGGTAGCTTGTGAGCTTATTCTTTTTTTAATCTGAACATATTTCCACTTGTGTGATAATACAGAGATTGGGGTTTTAGGTTGATGCTTTCTCCAGAGTATTCTTTTGTGTTATATGTGATTGATTTCTCATTCTCAGTTATATGTGTTCTAATTGATCTTGCTAATATTCGATTAACCTTCCACAAAGTTTGTTATAGAAGTAGATCTTGTATTTTGCTTTAGTATATTGCACAATTTGTTGATCTGTAGTGGGATTTCTACATGGTATCAAAGCAAAGGTGATCAAAGTGAAGAACAGTATACAATAAGGGATAATTCCAAAGTTTGAAGTTCCTAAATATAGAAATCGAGTTCTTATCACATCTCAATTTCACCAATGTCGTTCAATGATTTAAGACTCAATTATTCCCTTCATGGCAACTCGAATTATATAGCCTCAAAAGATCGCA
This sequence comes from Pinus taeda, assembly GCA_000404065.3. Lineage (NCBI taxonomy): Eukaryota > Viridiplantae > Streptophyta > Pinopsida > Pinales > Pinaceae > Pinus > Pinus taeda. The sequence goes on along the minus strand of APFE031124239.1, from coordinate 221,342 downwards.
TGGAAGTAGCATTAGAGGATAACGGTCTAAAGGACTTCATTGATCAAGAATTCCTCAAGCTGACTGATGCTACTGAATTGGCAAAATGGAAGAAATGTGTGGCTAGAGGAAGGAGAATCCTTTTGAAGGGAGTTTAAGACCACATAGTCTCAAGCCTCCATGGGAAGGAGACATCATTTTCAATGTGGAAAAAATTGAAAGATCTATATTATAACAACATCAATCAGAGGAAAGTAGGAATGAAAGACAAGCTTCAAAAAATCAAGTGTGAAAAGGGCGACATGATCTCTACATTTCTGAAGATCACCACCTGTAGGGATGAGCTTAGAAGTGTAGGGATCATGACAACCAATGATGACATGGTGAGTCTTGCACTCCTCGGTCTTCCTAAGAGTTGGGATAGCTACCAAAACTTGGTTAATGGAAGAGAGAAACTTCTAGATTGGGAACAAATTTGGTCAGATCTAATGTAGGAGGAGATAAGAAGAAGCACTAGAGATGGTTCTTCATCCGAGGAGGATGAAGAGAATTGTGCCTTAAAGAGTAAGGCAAAGAAGGGGAAGGAGAAGGATTCTCATCCTAAATCGAGTTCTTGCCATGGTGGGAAGAAGTTTGACAAATCGACAGTGCGATGCTTTCATTGTCGTGAGGTTGGCCGTTTTGCTACAAATTGTCCACTGAATAAATCCAAGATGGGATCCAAGGAAGGATCTGAAGGTGAGGTATTGGCCTCACCATTTGAGTTGGATTTCACGCTCTTCACATGCCTAGTTTCATCCATGGTGGGAGGTGGTTGGTTTCTTGACAATGGAGGTTCTTTCCACATGACCAACGACAAGAGTTTGTTCATTACCTTCGAGGAGAAAGATCTCCAAATACTCATAGCGATGGGTAATGATGAAAAGTATAGTGTCTCAGGTGTAGGCATGGTTATTTTCAGAGGGAGCATGGAGCTCGCATTACCTTGACTGATGTCAATTATGTACCAGGACTGAAGAAAAATTTGGTGTCAATCGTAATGCTGGAAGACAAAGGCTATGATGTAGTCTTCAGTAAGGGAAAGGTTTTCGTTCGACACATCACCATGAGATAGATGAAGTAGATCGGTTCACGATTTAAAAACCTATATTCTCTTGAGGTTCAAGATGCATGTAAAGCCTTGAGGAGAAAGGCAACTGATGGAGACTTGGTGGTTGAGAGGGAGAGTGCATTACCTCTCAACAAGCAGTGCCAGAAGAAGTCACAAAAAATTGTGGAGGAGCCACAATTGGTGAAGTAGCTTCAAGAGGTTGTGGAGAAGCCACAATTGGAGAAGCAGAGAGGAGATTGAGTGGAGGCAAGCTCTCATACAGCGACCTCCAGTAGGGGGAAATTTTGATCCAAGTGGGTAGAGGGATCACATGCATCCATACCTCCAGGTGGGAGGTGGGGCGATGTGGAGTGATAGCCCCAAGAAGGCTGAAATAGGGGTAGGATCCTTGAGGTACCTAGCATCTTCGAGTAGACCTTTCTATGAGAGCCCTGATGAGGAGTAGTAGGACTGGCTGAGTGGGTAGAGACATATGCTGATGGAGTGGCAGAGAGAGCTACAGTGCAGAAGTCCCAAGACAGTGCAGAGCTAGAAGGCTATAGAAATGCGAGAGGCATAGGAGTGTTGCACTAGTGTAGGATGGCACAGAGAGGTGTGCAATGGTGTGAGATGCAGGAAGTTGTTACAATAGCATAGAGGTCAGAGAGGGAGCACTTATTAGCAGCAAAAGGAGCTTAAACATCAGAGGGTGCTTCTAGCTCAACAGGAAGGTTAGTTGGGAGATTAGTTACTTACTTCTCAGGAACTAAGTCGCAGTGCAGCAGTGGGCAGCATGATGCAACATGGTGAGAGGAGGTGCAGTACAGATGCAGTGCTAGGAGATAGGACTAGTAGTAGCACAGATGCAGCAAGAGGAATCAGTGTGATTGATGCAGTCAGAGATCAAAGTGACAGAGGCTAGAGCAGTCAGATACACAAGAGCACAGAGGTGGAGATTTTTTAGTTGATAGAGGCAATAACAGTTAGATACTTTGATGACAAATGCATCATTCTAATTCAGGTTGGATATTTTTTTGTTTCTAGAGTTGCTGGAGCAATAACACTTGGGAGAAGTGTTGCATACAAAAAATTCCAAAGCTTTAGGATCGGGTTTGAGTTGAATTCCTTTCTTGTTGAGAGGGAGTGTTGAAAATGGCAATAAGAAATGCTAAAAATAGAAATTCTATAAATAGCATTGCTATAGATAGAATTTCAAGTACCAGTGTTGGATATAGAAACAAGGAATGAAAAAATGGAAATGTTAAAAATAGCATTGCTATAAATAGTATTTCAAGATAGATTCCAATTTTAGTTAGTCCTTGAACTAAAATTGAGAAGTAAAATTCGAATTTGATCTTAGTAGCTATTCGTAAAATAATTAATTAATTCATCTTGAGTTAATTAGTTGGACAAAATCAAACATGAAGTCTTTGTGAAGACATGAAATGGTTATCCCTTTGATTGAGGAAGTTATCCCTTAATTAAGGAGACAAGGATGAGTTGTATTTGAGTTGTAATTAGTTAGCTCGGTTAATTGAGTTAAGTCCAGTTAAATTAGGTCCAAATAGTTGGAGGAATTAATTGAGAGTTCAGTTCATTAATGCATGCATGCATGTAACTGTCGCACTTCAGATAATTGAATATTCTCTCATAAACAACTCATGCATGTCAGTTCAGTCAGAGACCCAGTTGAGATCAGAGGAAGCGATAGTGTACTAATAGTTGGAGGATTTTTCCTATATAGGAAACTCATCCATGCATAAGGAATTACCTCCTTCAGGATTGCGCTGTTATATTAGAGGTTAGTGAGTGTGTGGAGAGGCCAATTGACACAGGTGGTAGCACTGGACCCCAAGGAAAAATGCACAAAGAAATAGGAGGCTTGGAGGGCAGAGGAGAAGGTTTGTGAGAAGCCTTTGACTGTCTATGAGTAGCAGAGGGATTGTAGAGAGAGCAGGATAGCTTATGAGTTGATTCTTTCTATAATATGAACATATTTCCACTTGTATGATAATACAGAGATTGGGGTTTTAGGTTGATTCTTTCCCCAGAGTATTCTTCTCTGTTATGTGTGATTTATTTCTCATTCTCAGTTATATGTGTTCTAAATGATCTTGCTCATATTTGATTAAGATTCCACAAAGTTTGTTGTTGAAATAGACCTTGTATTTTTCTTTAGCATATTGCATAATCTAATTATCTACAGCGGGATTTCTACAGGTAAATGGTTTGGTCGGATGGGGTCAAGGATGTCAGTTTGGGCTACTTTCCCTTATAATAATGGAACTACCTCAAGAGATAAGACCTTCTCCCATGCGAATAGGATCCATATCCCATCCATTTATCCTATATAAACCTCCCATTTTCGCAAGCAAATGCTAGTGTTGAAGTGTTAATGTTGGTGTTCTAGTTCTAACTAAGTTTGGGGTAAACAAAACGTTATTCATAGTTGTAGCTTTCTACTTCTGTGAGGGAGAAGTGTGAATTTGTTTAGTGTGAAGCCCAAAGGGAAGAGCCTTAAAACAATTATTGTTGAGGCCATCATCAAATTCTAGCAAAAGTGTGTGGGAACCTAGTTTTATCGGAGGAGAATGACAACGTCAAGACAATGGTTGTAATCTCTTCTTGATTCAATATATATGCAATTATCAATTGATTTCCTACATGATGTGTCATCTTACATGTTCGTGTCTTAATGTTTCTTGACTTCTTAAGTATGTTTAATTACAATTTGCCTATTATCATAGTTGTTGTTTGCTGTTGTTTAATTATTTCAGATGTTTGAAGAGGGAAGCGAGAGATAGCTAGAGTGAGCAAGCAAGGACATCATCAAATGGGATAGGCGTACTAAGAGGTAGGCCCTCTTAATTGGTCATAACCTAAGGAAATATTCCATATAATGTATCAGTTGTGGCTAGAACCATTATCGGGCTAGAGAAGTTGTTTGTGTCTGCACTCATAATTTTACTTCACCACAAATTGGCGACCATATTGGGGAGCCAATCCTTCTATTTGACTTGTTTGATATTTCATGATTTCGTGTGAACTTTTCTAGTTCCACTTTTTCCTTTTGGTTCTATTTCTTTTCTTCTGCTTACTAGTCTGGATTTGAAATTCATAGTAGCAAGTTTGGTCCCTAGTTTAATTTCTTTTATTTTTTTTCTTGGCTCCCTCACTCAGCACGCTTAATCCATTGACAGTCACAACGATCAGTGCAATATTCTGAAAAACAGCCGTGCTGGCCTCCCTTTGGTGCTTGTTGTAAGTTAGGCAGTCACGCCAATGCCTATAAGTGAAGATTAGGGTTTGTCCCCAAGCTTGGCCAATGTGTTTTGCTCTCATGAGTTGACCCCGTAAGCCTTTTAGATTGTCTTCTCCCTGACTAGAGAACTTCATTTAGCTTGCTTTGTGTGCTTGCTTGGTTTAGCCAACCATATGATGTGTTATGTTTTGCCCTGTGTGAAGTTCTTTTTCATTTTTTCTTCGAATCCCTTCATCAGCACTATTTTTGGCCAAACAGTCGTGTCTATTAGGCCCATCGGTGCTATTTTTAGCTTAAAAGTCATGTTGGTCATGCCAATTAGCACTACTTTTGGCCCAAAAGTTGCTTTGGTCTCTGAGTTCAAAAATAGTAGAATTTCTCCCATTGCAGTGCCAGTTTGTCTTAACCCTACTTTATTTAATCCATCTTTCAATCACAACATCTTCATTGCTTCATTTTCAATCGAATAAGTGAAAGAGTCTCATTTGTTCTCTTATTTCTCGTGTCTCTTTTCTCATTTCGAGCAAAGATTACATTTCTTGGTTTGTCGATCAAATCTTTTATGTGTTTGGTCTGTTCGATTCAAGGAAGATGCTTTTAGTTTCATTTATCATGCTTTGGATTTGATTAATTCTTGTTTTTTCAGAACTATGAAATTTTCATTAAAGTAATTTATGTGAAAGATTCATTTTGCATTTTATGAAAAGAAGAACATCATTCTAGTTTACTTAAGCAAAAATATTGTATTATTAATGCCATTGAGAAGCTACAATTGCATCAAGATAAGCATTGGAAATGAAATGAAACTTCTTTTGTTGTTAAGGAAAGATTAAGTGCATTTAGGACATATCTTAGTGAAATATTTCATTCTTTGATTGTTGCATTGATTGTGTGCTCTCTATCCCTCAATTAGTGTTGATTTTCATCGAAGATAAAGATCTATTTTCTCATATATCTGCATGTAGGAGTTTTTTCAGATGACAACGGTAGGGCTTTGTAATTGAAACCTAATTCAGGTTCAATCATTAAAATCCATTGAATTAGCTAAAGGAAGCACTGAAACTTAACGCTCACATTTAGAGGTCTAGGCTAGAGATGTGTTCCGACGTCTTAAAACCTAGCAGTTGTCTTTCGCTTCGGCACTAGACAACACTAGTACAAACTTATGCTCCCCATATTGTTGTGTATATAAAGGGATAACCCACTAGGTCTATAATCCTTTATCCATTGGAAGCTAGGTCTGCCTCCTTGTAAACGTGATACATCGAACATAGCATTTGGGGAGATTGTCTGCCTGTACTTCTCGATTTGCTGGGATGTATTCTGCAGTTCACGGTTACATGACAATCCTTTATGCCTAGAGTACCCTTAGTAGTCATTTTATCTTTTTGACTCTTTAAACTTAAAAGATCATTCAAGCACTTCTCCTTTCAAGCTTGTTAATTTTGAAAGTGACTAGAGTCACCTTTCACCATTTTCGCAATGCTTAAAATATGAAAAGGAAAAGTTTTGTTTCAGTGTCTTAAAGTTAACTACCCATGAAAGATTCCTGGGTAAAGTTATCTTCATTAGTGATTCTTTAGGGTCGATTCCAATGGAAACATTTCCAGAGTCCACCAGTGAAGGATCCCCCTCAAATGGGAATCTTGGTCCTTCTCCTTCTTTTGGAAACGTTGGTGCTCCTTATATGGAAATGTTGTCCCTCCCTAGTTTAACCATTGATTTACCTATATTGTTATTTTCGACCTCGGTGGTCCTGAGTGTCCCAACTCCCGCCTCGCCATCTCCTTCATTCGAATCATGTCACAATGATTCTAAGGTTGACCCCTCGCCTTCTTCCCCCATTTCTTCACCCTCCTCTTCTACTTCTCTTAGTGAAAACTTGAAATCCAATAACCAAGAGGCAAAGAAGAGGAAGAAGAAGAAGAAGAAGAAGAAGAAGTCAAATAAGCAAGAGGCCAACTATGCAACTATTACTGGAAATGCACCCCCCATTGAAAAACCTTCTAATCATTCGCAGAAGGTAAAATTCCCTTGCAGGTTGTTTAAGGGTTACCATCTCCTTTGAGATTGTCCTAGCATTCCCAGAGTCTTAGAGGTATGGTCTCAAAACCTGAACTGACCATCCCAATCGACCTTTGGAAATCATGTTGATGTTGCACCCTCGGTTATCAATGGCAATAAGAAAGGGAAGATTAGATTCCCCTATAGGTTATATGAAGGAGAGCATATTCTTCAACTTTGTCCTCTTATCGATAGTGCATCCAAATTTTTGGAAAACCTAGCAGCTCCTCAACCCCAACTTCCTATTGGTTATCAGAGTCTTTCTTATGACCCTCTCCCAGTTGGTTAAGAGATTGAGTTGGATTCATCTCTTTCCTCTCTTAATCTTCCTAAGTGAGGCTCTCTTGTGTCTGTTCTCGACCAACCATTGGTTGAAAATAGTATCGACTTCGTTCCTCACCAGTTGCTCTCTCTATTCTGGGAGAGAGTGGCGATCATACTACTCATGTTCTTCTCATCTCCACAGATTCTCATGGATCAAAGAGTGACCCTCCTATCCCAGTTGTTTAGGAGAGTCCTTCTCCTATTTTTGTATGTCATTGTGGCAATCATATGATACCCCCACCAAGTAGTTATCTCGTCTCTTTCGATTGGGGTCCATTGACTACTTTCTACCTGCCATTTTATGTGACTTTCCACATCACAATACAAGCCTATAATATGGTAGTACATGGCACTATATTAGATGAAGCCGCGTCTGTTAGCATCATTCTTCTACTACTTCGCAAGATTTGGGCTCCCCAAAACTTCTGCCTATCACTTAGAATCTATTAGCTTTCAACAAAGGAACCAGTCAACCCTTGAGGGTCCTTCTGAAGTTCCTGATTACTTTGGGAGGAAAGACCATCTATATAGATGTAATGGGAGTCCAAGGTCCATTCGAATTCAATCTTCTCCTTGGATACGACTATGTTTATGTCATGGGAGCTCTTGTTTCTTCTCTTTTGTGTGTGGTTTGTTTTCCACATGAAGGGAGAATACTAACCATTGATTAATTGTCGTTCATTGGTCACGAGGTGCCTCCTTTGAAACCATTATCCACTATTGGTTCTTTTTTGCAAGAAGTACCCTCCTTGCCACATGTTAATTATGTGGCTACACATTTTGTCTCTATGTCTATTGATGATCGCACCGATGGTATAGTACATTATGTACTAGGGGCATTGGAACCCAATCTATCTATGGTATCAATTGACATGTATTCCTCCCAAAGTGTGGTTGTTCCATCTCATGAAGACCTCTTGGGAGACATGTTCTCATATGGTTCATGAATAGATGTTATGAGGATAGTTATTCTCTTGTGTCAACCTTGTTGAAAAATGAAATAGCCTCCAAGGAGAGTTTCTTCCTATATCAACCTCATTAAAACATGAAACATATGTCTAAGCATAGTTCCTTGTCTTGTATCAAGCTCGTTAAAAATGAATCAAGGAGTCCGAGGACAATATCTTCCTATATCAACATAATCAAAAAATAAAACAGAAGTTCAAGGATAGTTTCTTCCCTTATCAACCTCATTAAAAGATGAAACAAATGTCTGAGGTGTTAGAGTTGGTCTAGTTATCCCTCCATCAAAGATCAAAGCTCTTTTTTGCATTTCATGTTTTAGGTGTCCCACCAGTTTTCATCAGTTGCATTTCGTTAGGCATGCCATAACTCTGATGGAGTGGTTTGTGTCATTCATTCCCCTTGTGCATATCACTGTTGGTTCAGGTTAAGTCATAAAGCTTCACAAGTCATTTACAGTCATGTTTTAAATTTTTAGGTCTAGGTCTAGGGTTTGAGTCAGTTTAGTCTTGAAAAGCCATAGAAGACCAGCAGGCCAGAGGGATTTCTTTGATAGATCATCACTTCAAGAGTTTTCATCATTGTACAACTGAATAAGGACTTCTCTTCAAAACTCTGTTTTGAAGACAAGTCGCCACCTCATTTTTGTAAAAATTGTAAAAAATTTTAGTTCTTCAATTGTTCAAATGCAGCCTTCGTCTCCTTTGTCAAAGCATATCAGAGCTATCCCTGCAAAAAATTATCAGAGAAAATGATCATTTCAACCAATTTTAAGGATGAAACCAAAAAGATCAGAGTCTATTAATTGTGAAAAAGTGTCAACAACAAAACATAAGAAAATGGGTTTTGGTCAAGAAAAAATAAAGAAGGAGACTATATGAAGATTTTTCTCCTCATTCGCAACCCATTCCACATTCCAAGAGTGAAGAGAAGCATTCTAAGGCGATTTTGTGAGTTTGTGAGTAACCTGAGCCGTTTCCAGGGTGTGCAGTGCATCAGGATAGGCGCGCGGCGCATCAGGAAACTTTTTACAGTGTATTTTAACACGCACGCGACGCATCCAGAGCGCGCGGCACGTCGGGTTAGGTGTGCGGTGCATTCTGGTTCATGCCCAGACTTGCCTAAAACTCACTCAAAAACCCTCTCCTCGCGCATCAATTCGCAGGTAGGCCTACACTCATGGCTTGATTTTGGTTTTTGATGGTTTATATAAAGAAAATATGATATATTTGTCATGAAAACCGAATGTAAAAACCCTCCTTCTCTAATAATTCGCTGTAAGGATTTTAAAGTACCAAGATTGTTGTAAGGTCCCCAAACTAAAAGTTGCCAAGGTTTCTTATTTCCCTTGTTTCCCATTTCCTATATTCCCCAATATCTTTCCCAATAATTCCTCATCAAACCCTACATATTCCTCTCTCAAAATACTAAAATCTCCCTTCTACTACAACCATATAACCCCTACCTTATTTCAAAACCCTAAAAATTCAAAATTCCCATGCCCTTTCCCTTCTCTTTACCATTTTCCCATTTTCCTAATGTTTTCATTTTTCCCATTTCCCTAATGCTTCCCTTTTCCTAACAATTCCCTCGTCATTTGTGTCCCCTTGCTCACAACATTTTGATAAAAAGACAAAAAAGTCAACAGTCAAATTTTGGCACACAGTTCTATATCAGCATATATATATTTTCCAGCTACTTTCTTGTTAAAGAACATGTCAGAGACCGAGTCAGTATATGAGTAGGATTATGATAGTGACTCTACATCGGAGGTCAATGTGCCTAATGTGCCACGGAGGTATCACAAAGGTGGCAAAAGTGGATAGCATGTTAGGGAGGAGCCTACTTCTTTGGCTCAATTGCAAGCTTGCCCACTTGCAATGGATTGTTTTCGGCGCCAAACATGTTACCAATATTGTGAGATGATCTCACAAACTCATCATGATCGGGAACTGGTCAATCTATTTGTCCTTAACTTAAAGGATGGTCATGTAAACCTTGCCAGAGTGGATTTCACTTTGTTACCCCACACTATTGCTGAAGCCACCGGGATACCAAATGTGGGGGAGGAATGGAGTAAACGCCAGATGCTGGACAGGTATTACTATGAGCCATATGTCAAGCCCGCATATATCAGAAACTTGAGCGCAACCTTTCCTTTCAGATACGTGAAAGATGATTTTGCACCATTTATGAAACTCATCATTCGGTATTTTAGTTGTGAGGGCAGATTCTCACGTCTCTATGCATATCATGTTCGTTTGTTGATGCATTTCAGATGGGTACGCATGATGAACATTCCATTTTTTGTGTGCTGAAACATAGAGAGGATGGTACCTTTAGTACAAAGGAAGACCCCGACACATCAGCACAGGAGCATATATCACTATGCATTGATCAAAATCATAGTGATGCGTCAGTTGGCACAACAGGGTATTGCTTGGGAGGATTTCATCTCCCGTGATTTCTTTTCCACGCTATAGCCTCCGCTAGATATCGTTCATGATGAGGGAGGGCCTTCACAGCAGTTTGACATTCCTGAGACCGAGCATGTTGATGCTCCAGTATATGTGACATATCAGAAAGGCCCCAGGGCCTTATTTACAGCCGCACGATGATCACTATCTCCACCCGTGGTGGAGGGGGTCTCGTTGACATCATCAACAGAGAAAGTATTATCTCCACATCATGTGGAAGGGGTCTCGCCTCCATCTTCAGCACAGGTACAGATTCAGGATAGGGGCAAGAGACCCATTGTTGATGAGGGTCCTTCAGGAGTTCAGGATATCGGTATCATTGATGTTGATGTTAGTTCACCCAACTCAGAGCTCAAGGAGATCAACCGAGAGCAAAGGGCCGAGAATGAGTCACTGCAAAAGAAATTGCAGATGGCTAAATGGGTGATCAACTACTTAGAGTAGCGCAACAAACAGTTGGAAGATGAGCATGAACTTTATGAGCTGCGGAAGATTCGGGAAGACCGAGAATTGGCTCGTACGAGACACAGTGATTTGACACCTATTTATCGGGAAACAATGCTCATCCGGGTGAACACTCATTTGGATAAGTTATCAGCGAAGGAAAACAGGGACAAGGACATGCTTCGCCACATGAAGACTCACTATTGGGCTCGCATGCATGTTTGCAAAGCGAGAATGAAGATCCTTAAGAGGTGTTTGAGAAAATCACAAAAACAACGCAAAATGCCTGATCCGCTTCGAGTTTTATCCGATGCTTCATTAGTTGAGCATGATACATGATGGAGGGTCTTCACTCCAATTTTGGGAAAATTTGGAGAAAATTTTGTCGTATCAAAATTTTTGGCTTGCGAAACAGGTTTTTTGGCTCTATGCGTTGCACTCATTGCGCAACCCATAAGATGGGGAGGTCCAAATCATATGTGGCTTACATTTTTGGATTTTTCATGATGAAATACACATTCGCAGCAATTTCCAAGGCATTTCATCAAGTTTTGGGTGATCAAAAGCTCAAAAAACATCATGAAAATCACCTTTCTTCCACTTTTTGCATCAGCAGGAAGTACTTCTGGGAGAATCCACTTTTGGAGGGTCAAATGGAGACCAAATTGGAAAATTCCACTTTGGTTGGAAACAAGAAATCCAGGGATTTCTAACAAGCCAGCCTGACCTCAATTTTGATGTCAAGAAGTTCCCCCAAAGTAGGTGGAAAGCCGTGCGGTGCACAGGGCTCAGGCACGCGGCGCACAGGGTTTTTTGGCACAGTTTTCCTCCTCAGCTCAGCGAATCAAGCCAGTTTGTCCAGATTTGACTTGTGATGGAATTTTTCACCCTTCTTGATGTAATTATTGGAACTTTATGTTGTTATGACACTTATTTACCTATTCTAGATGATTCATTCATAAAATAGAAAAAATGTAATGAATGAATTGGTTTCCTAGCTTATAGAGGCAAGTTGTTTTTACTACCTAGATTGTAGTGCTTAGTTTAGAATTGGTTGAAACAGCTCTTAGGATGATGAGCTAGACCTCTAGAGGCAAGGGAATGAGTTGGCTTTCCTATATTATGTATTTTCTTAGTCATTTTCAGGGTTGGACTCTTGGGGATAGCTTGAGACTATATTGTACATATCTTATCTGCATTTTGTCAAAGGAAAGACCAGGGTTTTGTAGCACTATTTGGGATTCATGTGGCTTTATGTGTTGATGGTGTGTTTCCCTCAGTACTTGTAAGTTGTGTATGTGTATCATTTTATCTATTAAATCTTCTATAATTAAACAAATGAAGTGTTAAGGTAGAATCCATGAAATTGCTATGCTCTGCCTTTAAATTTGTTTAATCTCCTATGTTTTCTTCAGTTTAAGGAGAATCCTTGAGACTCCCTTGCTCTCCTTAGCTCCTCACCAGTCTGATCTACCCATCTCACATGCTTTAAGGAATCAATACAATCACTTATCTTGCCCCAAGTAGACCTCTGCAAAAGTTGTGCCTCATCCCCGCACCCAAATTTGCCTTTCCCTTGAATTCAACAAAACGTTTAAAAATAAATTTCTAAACTCTTTGTACTTAATACTTAGCCTAAAATTAGTCATCAATTCAGTCATCTTGACCTCGTTGATTATATTTTGCTGAGATTGACCTGGAGAGAGCCCTCTCCTGTCCTCATAGGGCTAATTACGAGGTTGAGCGTGGTTTGATGTAGCCTTGAGTTTTACTTTCAGCCTAAGGTAGATTTGAGCGCTAACACGAGGATAGTTCTTTTATTTTGTCAACCTCGTTAATAAATGAAACACATCCCTTTTCCAAATTTAGTCTTTGATTAAGATCTCATAAAATCCTAGTCAATTCTTTCCAAGATCTCGAAAGTGAACCTTCATTCGATCCACCTAGTTTACTGAAATGAAGCTTGGGGGGCATCTACCTTGATTCAGTCATTATGATGGGGGAATGCAAACTTATAGAAATCATATTTTTTTGTTTCAATCTTGTGTAAACATGAAACTGAATCCAAGAAGAGTTCTCCATGGTTCAATCTTGCGTCAAAATTAACCCATGCGTAATTTACATCTCATGATTGATGTTCTAATCAATTGATTTATACTAGATGAGCCTTGGTTGTTTTATTCCATTACGACCATCTCTTTCGCCAATCATATGCTTTCACTTGGTCATTTTTCCCTTTCCTGAGGAACTGTATCGATGAGTGGTTTTGTTAGCCAACCTCTTAACAATTACATGTTTTGAGAAGTTCCACCGTTGTCGAAACCAATTGCTACCCTCTATATCATCACCTAGGCCGAGTCACATTTAAGTTCTTTCCTCGAATTGTAAAACTCATATAAAAATATTGTCGATTATTTTTCCCTTTTGACCCGTAAAAGAGAATAAATTGGGGGGTCCTCTTTTAAGCTCTTTTCTGACCCTTTAAAAATGAAAAGATAGCCAAGCCCTTGTTGTTTCGAACTCATTAACGGATGCAAACCATCATGCACCCTGTATAAGTTTACCCCTTTTTAGGCTGGGCTTCACTATTTACGAAAAAGGTACTCCTTGACTGAAGTGGTCAAGCGGTTCTCTCAAGTATTATTTTGTACCTTTTTGGGCTTTAGAGACACAAATGTATGAAAAGGGACCATGTGGAGTTTTCTTTTCCGTTTCTCTTTCAAACTCTCTAAACATGAAAAATATATTGAGTTGCACATTTGTGAGACTTGTTAAAATATTAAATGACATTGGATCTGTCATCATAACGAACATGAGCTTCTCCTTCCTAGGGCCCGTTAAACTTACTAGGTCTTATTCATCCGAAGGATGAACTTACAGTGGAAGCATATTCTATCCCCTTCAAGCTTGTGATTAAAAAGTAATTGGGGTACCTACCAAAAATGGTGGGGGAAAATTTGGAAATCTAATCAGTTGTGTTGGTAGCTCACTCTTGAACGTGACATTTTCTGCTTCATGTCAGGTTGGTATATCCTCCTTTGTATCATTGACCTCTTGCAGTTGGGCCATTTATTTTTTACTTCCATTTGATCTTAGCCATGTCATTATGACCACCGGTCCTATGGATCCAAAAGTTGCCAAACTTTCAGTCATGTCGCTGATATGTTCAAGTGTTGTCCTTCTCTAGTTACATTTATCTCTGATTCTTTGTATTATCCAAAATCATTTTGCATACTTTTGACTCATGTCAATGATGTGGGGTACATTATGACCCTCTTTCGACATGGTCACTTCCTATTGACTTCAGCTCATTATCTGGGAAGTTGACCGAGAGACTCCCTTCCAGGTACTTAGAGCTTGCATGCCCTAATGGCATGTTCTTTGCACTTGATGACAAGTTCACATCATTGGATTTCGATCGAGTGATTTCATGGGTGTTCGACTTCAGTTCCTCTATTCACATTCCATGGATTGTGGTCGTAGTACCTTGACGACCATTGTCATTATTGGTGGTTTCTGTCGCACTTGTTAACAGTTTACATCATTGACTGGTAATCTAGCGACTTTCTAGCATGTTTGACATCAACACATCTATTCACATGTTAGAATTTGTACCTTGATCGGGTCGTGTTGGAGCACAAGACCCTGGACTCAAATCACAAAATTCTAGGTTGCGAAGTGATGTGACATGGTTATGTTTGTATACATGTCTCTTTCAGATGGATGGTTGCAACCATACCATGAGTTATCATATGTAATCCTTCCCATTATTGGACGGTGGTGACCATACCTTGGTTTCATTATGATCCTCTTTAACGGATGGTTGCGCCCATGCCTGGATCCTTTTACATGATCATTCTCTGGGTGGTTGCATCCATACCATGATTCATGTATCATTTGATAGAGTTTTAAGTTATGTATATGTATATGTACTTGCTTGCACTGATTCATAAAGCATTTCATTCCTCACTCTATTTTGGCTTTCATGCTTTAGAGGGAATCTATTACACAACATTTTTTCACTGTCCTTGTACACTCCGTTGCTTGATCCTAGATGACCTCTACAGTGAACCCTACATGCTTACCCCTCATGAAGAAACTCCCATTGTGTCCCTCTTCATGAACAGAACAACTCCCTTTTGTACCATTTGCCCAAAATCTTCTCTTTTTCCCAGTTTACAAGACTGACGCTAATGGCCTTTGTCCTCCTCGTGCTAATATCCAGGGATTAACACTATCCCTAGTGCTGACTAGAGTGACTGAGCTTTGTTCCAGTCCTGCCAGTCTTCTTATGGAAATTTTTTTAAATAAAGAGCTGAAGCTTCTAGCTCTAGAAGCTTTGTAATTGAAGTCTACTAAGTGGTTTGGCTGGATGGGGTCGAGGATGTCAGTTTGGGCTCCTTTCCCCTATAATGATGGAACTACATCAAGATCTAAGACCTTCTCCCATGAGAAGAGGATCTATCTCCCATCCACTCATCCTATATAAACCTCCCTTTTTCCCAAGCACAAGCTAGTGTTGAAGTGTTAATGTTGGTATGCTAGTGATAATTAAGTTTAAAGTAAATAGTAAGTTAGTCATAGTTGTAGTTCTCTAGTTGTGTGAGGGAGAAGTTTTAATTTGGTTTAATTTGAAGCCTAAATGGAAGAGCCTTAAAACTATTATTATTAAGGTCATCATGGAAAGCTAGCAGAAGTCTGTGGGAACCTGGTTTTGTTGGAGGAGAGCGACAACGCGAAGGCAATGGTTGTAATCTCTTCTTGATTCAATATATATGCAACTATCAATTGATTTCCTACATGATGTGTCATCTTACTTGTCCATGGCTTAATGTTTCTTGACTTGTTAGGTAGGTTGAATTAAAATTTGTCTATTATCACAATTTTTGCTTTCTGTTGCTTACTTGTTTCAGATGTTTGAAGAAGGAAGCGAGAGATAGCTGGATCGAGCAAGCAAGGACATCATCAAATGAGATAAACATACTAAGATATAGGACCTCTTAGTTGGTTCTAACCTAAGGAAATATTCCATAGATTGTATCAGTTGTGGATAGGCCCATTATCAGGCTAGAGGAATTGTTTGTGTCCGCACTCATAATTTTACTTCGCCGCATTGAAAAAATGCCAAAAATAGAAAATTGTGCTACAATTAAGGAAACTAAGAAACTGAAAGAGAATGTTGGGTGTCCAAGTAGAATAGTAGGGTGGCCACTAATATCTACTTGGATCCCTCCTCCCCCCTTAGGAAGAAATGGTCCCCATTGTGTTGAGTGCCTCCATGAGGTGGGAAAATTCTACCAAACTTAGTCCTTGGTGAGCCACTTTCCTTGGTACAAGAGCTGGCCAAATTTGACAACCTAATATAGTTAGATCTTTTGTGGGTGAGTTTTATTGATATGTGTGTCCATGATCCAATCAATTTTGGCTTTTTCCATGCATTCTAGGTTTAGTTATGTTGCTGTGAGTTGTTCTACAATGTCGGATGTGTCCAACAAAGCCAAAGGTAGTCTACATTGAACACTGGGTGTAGGCCAAGGAACGATAGAATGTTGATCTCGAAGGTATTGTCCCCTACAACCTTGGTGATGGTGTATGGCCCATATTAGAGTGGGCGAAGTTTATGATGGGGTCCAGCGAGGTTCTCCTTCTATAAATGTAGCCAAACATTGCCGCCCTCCTGGAGCTTGTGCAACACTCGACATTCATGATGGAGCTACTTGTACTTAGCATTAGCTCTATCCAATATATCATGGATGTGTTGGCTGATGTGTTGAATGTGCTCAATGAATTTGTTAGTCTTGTTGGCTTCAGACTGGACATGAGATGGACCTACCTGAGTAGCTGCAAATGGTATGGCTACATCAATGTGACATAATGGCTAAAATACCAACCCTACATAAAAGGGGTTGTGGCCCATTGAGCTGTGGACATATTTGTTATAGTTGTTATGGACATTGGGGATGCTTTCATCCCATGTGCATGGATTCTTCTAGTTGTACATGCGCAAGATGTGTATGATCATCTTGTTGACGAATTTTGTTTGGGCATCATTTTGAGGATGGAAAGGCATGGACTTAGTGAGTTTGGTATCTAGCATCGACTGAAGACATGACCAAAATGAACTTAGGAATTTTCCGTCCCAGTGGGAGACAATGGACTATAGTATCACAAAGTGTACCTACACTCACTGAAAGAAGAGCTTAGCAATGGCCTCTGCTATGATACTCTTGTTGCAGGCCACCATAATGGCCATCTTAGAGAATCCGTCGATGCCCATGAAAACATAGTCATTGTCTTCTTAGTGGAAGGAAGGCCCAACATTTAATCCATGGAGATGGATTCCCAAGGTCAACTGGGAGTAGGCAGAGGAGTATATATGCCTTGCTTCTTGATGGTTTGTTTGGAAATGGCACACACAGTGTAGGACTAATGTACCTCTGAACATCTTGATGAAGATTTGACCAATAAAAATAAGTTTCAGTACTGCCAATATTTTCTCTACTCTAAAATGTCCAACGATCCAACTATAGTGCACGTCACAAATAATCTTGGCACGCTCGCTTGAAGAAACACAAATGTGTCTCAGGTGGCATAACGGTTCATCCTAGAGGTGAAAATTTGAAATTTTCTTACCTTCCAAGAGTATCTAGTATGTGCTACTAAATTCTGCATCATTCTTGTAATGATGTGGCCACCTCAAACTCTCATGCCCACAAGAGTCAAGCACAGTGATCAGTGCCATGGTTGGTGCTACTCTTCTT
Source organism: Pinus taeda (assembly GCA_000404065.3). Taxonomy (NCBI): domain Eukaryota; kingdom Viridiplantae; phylum Streptophyta; class Pinopsida; order Pinales; family Pinaceae; genus Pinus; species Pinus taeda. The sequence continues at coordinate 203,978 of APFE031124239.1, read as the reverse complement.
GAACCTAATATTTAAATGGAATTGTTGTAGGTATGTGGATAATTTTTAATGGCGTTTGTTCTGCAACTTCCCTTTTGTCTATATGAACTGCAGGGGTTAGTGGTTTGTGTGGATGATTGTTTCATTCCCCAGAATGTAATACTTCCATTGAGGACATGCCTTTACAATGGAATACAGTTCTTTTTTCATAAGTGGGATAGTTTTGGACCATGTCTAAAAATGTCTCACCATGGTAAGCCATTGGATGCCCCTACTAAATAAGGACAACACTAATAGCATAGTTAGTGGCATTTGTCTTAATCTAAAATGGTTCTTGCATGTCTGGTAAAGTGAGCACTAGTGCATAGTAGAGGCGATGCTTCAACTTGACAAAAACATTCTATTGGGTTTCATGCCAAAAGAAATTTACTTTCGCTTTGCCCTTAGTGACTTGACTTAAAGGCCAGGTGATATGAGCAAACCCCAACATGAAAATGCGGTAGAAATTGATAAGACCGACAAAGTTGCGGAGCTCTCTTAGAGTGGTTGGGGCTAGCCAATCCTAAATGGCTTGTATCATGGTTGGGTCCACAAGCACACCCTTCTCATCAATTATGTACCCCAGATATCAAACTTGGGTCATGCCAAAAGTGCATTTCTCGAAATTAGCACACAACTCTCGCGGGGTTTGAAGGACTTCTAGAATATGGTGGAGGTTCTCTTCCCAACTCTAGTTGAAGCTCAAGATGTCATCTAAATACACCACCATGAAGTCATTGGTGACGGGTCACAAGATTTCATCCATCAATGTCATGAAGTTTGTGGCAACATTCATCAACTCGAAAGGCATGAAAACCATTCAAAAATGCCCTCCTTGGATCAGAGGGTTCGATAGGCGCTTGGTGATAACCAAACTTCAAGTCAATATTGCTAAAATATTTGGCCCCCTTGAGCTGGTCCAGAAGGCCACCAATCCATGGTATTGGGTACCTATTCCAAATAGTGATCTTGGTTAGCTACAGATACTCAATATAGACTCTCCAGGTCCCATCCTTCTTTTGTACCAATACAATTGGGCTCCCACAAGGTAATGAGCCTGTCCTGATGTGCCCTTTCTACAATAGCTCATGAATCTTCCCCTTGAACTCATCATTCTCCAATACAGAGGATTGATATATCGGTCCATCGCGTAGTGGCATGCTCTGGGTGAGATCGATGGAGTGCTTGACCTAGCAGTACATAGGTACCCTTATAAGTGAGGCAAAAATGTACCTATACTCCTACATGACCTTGTGCATCTACTGCTACTATGTGTAGGAGCCCTGTGTGGAAGTTGTGGCCACAACCTTCTTCTTGCACCAAGGGAGAATCATAAGGAAAACAGATTTCCTATTCTAGGAAATGATCTTACTGCATTGCCTTGCAGTGATGAAAGAGATGGTGGCAGGAAGGGCCACCTTCGATATCTTGTACAACTTATTTCCCAATGTAATAATCATAGGGAGAGGTCTAAAATCATATACAGCATGTTGCTTCCACAAGTATGGTTTCCCTAATAATAAATCACAATCTTCAAGAGGAGAAACATCACACAGTACCTCTTCCATGAAGGGCTTGATTTTGTAGGGAAAGTGATATTGCTAGTTGATGCAAAGATCTCATCCTTCATGAAGCTACCTGATGGTCTACAAATATAGATGTTCTATTGTCGATAGGTCTAGACACTTGATAGATGTGCCAAAATGAGGTTCTTTTGGCTCCCACTGTCAACAATGAATTGCAACGGAGAATTTTTCACCCACAATTGTAAGTGGAAGAGACGTTCCCCCTCCTCTGGATTTTCAGGTTCATTCTTCTGTATTTTTATGATGGCCACGATCCCACTGGGCTCCACGTTAATGATTTTCTTCCCTTTTTCATTCCCTTTATTGAGCTCTGACTTAGAGTCGGAACATGCATCTGATTTAGAAGGGTTCATCTCAGCCACTAGTGACTGCATAGCCCGACACTGACTTTTGTTGTGCATGGAGCTCTTATGGAACTCAAAAAGTTTTTTCTTGTCCTTCTTTATCTTCCTGGTGTTGTTCATTGCTTGCGGCTTCTACAGGTTTTCTTGGGCCGCACTGCCTTGCCTTCACTCTGTGGTTTGGCGCGCCTTTTCCTTGCTTCGGATTCTTAGGTCTAAATTCTTGCTTCTTTTGTTTAAACTTCTGCCCAATCTTGACAAGGTATCAATATGTTGTGCTGAGCGAGGAGATGTCCAGGAACTCCAACTCATCTTGTATGTACTTGTGTAGACAATCACGGTAATTGAGTACGAAATGCGACTCAGAATACTTGATACCCAACTTAGTGTGGAGGGTATGGAAAATATTTGTGAACTCTGGCACATCTTGGTCCCTTCCTTTCTGTAGTGTGGTCCACTTTATGTAGTTATCTTCATAGCTACTGATAGGGTAATATGGTTCCTTTATGGCATCTCAGAAAGAATCTCAAGTGGATGTGACTAAAAACAATGAAGATTCCCTCTCATCCTTTTGTTCACTGTAGGCTTCCCACCAGTCCTTGATGTGTGGGGCAGCTTTTAGAAGTGAAAGTGTAACCTTTTCCTGATTAGAAAATTCATGAGCTAAAAAATATGCTTCCAACAGATTCAACCATTTATCTATGATGTATGCATCTATTTGGCCCTCAAATATGGGGATATCAAATTTAACTTGTACCTTAAAAGAAGTGGAAAAGGAGTGGTGCCTCTAGAGTCACCGCTGAATGAAGATGCATTGCCTGTGGGTAGTTGTCTAAGGATCTGGGAAAGGCTATCCATCATCGTGTTCCTCTGTCACTCATGGGCTTCCTCAAGCAATATTTTGAAAGGATCTCCTACGCTCTCGAATTTCTTTTCTTCTGTCATGGGAGGTCATTGGGGTTTGTAAGGATGGTCTTGCAAAGGTTCAACCAAATCGAGCCCTAACACCTTATACCCTGACCTCGTTGGGGACATTGAAAGAAAATCATAAAAATATTGGGCCACTCTGATGCCACTGATATGAACTTAAACAGGAACACAACAAATTACAAATATAACAATAATACAGAAATGTAGTAGACATTGAAATATGCTTATAAACATAATGGAAATAAACTAGCTCGGGTGATGGTAGCATGGATGGTAGCTTATCTCTGCAAAGAGATGTGGTGGCTACCTTCCTTTGAATTGTGTTATAGTGTGGTTCCAAGGCCTATTTATTATTGAAAAAAAATGTAAAACACTAAACATCCAAAAACTTAATCCTAGGAGATGAAGCACCAAAAATGTGGGCCCCATTTGGGTAAATTGTTGCATCAAATTCCTGGGGTCGTAACTTTGGCATACAATCTTCATTTGGCTATCATAATACCTCATTTCAAATATAGCAAAGAGTAGGTCAAATAAAATTAAAAAAATATACGCAAAATGTTTTAGGTCTCTCTATTCTCCCAAAAAGTGTCGTTTAGGGCCTCAAAATGGCTCCAAAAGTTTAATACCTAAAAAACTACCAAAAATAGTAAACTATGCTACAATTAAGGAAACTGAGAAATTGAAAGAGACAGATTTGGAGGTCCAAGTAGAATAGGAGGGTGGCCACCAATATCCACCTAGATCACCACGTGTCCCCATGTACCGACATCATGCTAGTGTTACCTCAACCAATAAAATGTTACCATGCCTTGTTAGAGAGGATAGAGAAAATTGTCCTCGGACCTGAGTTTTGTGGTGATTTCCTTTATTAATTTTTCATAAGGGTGCTAGACATTTTACACTGTTGCACCTAATGGAACCTCTGAGGTACTTTGCCGAGATTATTTTTTCCATCTTCTCGACATCCTCTATCGGTATGACCTGTGTGATGGAATCCACTATTGGCCAATAAAAATTATCTCCGTTGCAACTTTCTCAAGCCACATCTACCTGACTCTCTTTTAGAAACTTCGCTAGCAACTCCATCGTATTTGGAAAAGTGTACCAAACTTGGTCACCACTACGACCCTTCTCCATAATGAGCTGTGCAACATGGAGTTTGGAGGAACTTAACTTTGATTGAAAATAACTTCTAATAAAGGAGTCAATTTGCAGACTTAAACATACCATTGGAAATCCCTTTCAAATTACTATCCAACTTCGCCATTTTAGGAGCATTTGAGATCCACTGTAGAGGTGTAATTTCCTTCAAATCCTTAGACTCCCTAACCATCATAGTGATCATATTATTGCGTCTACAGTTACTCTTCTACTATGATGATTCTTGAAAAGATGTTATAGCAACAATGTGACTCCAAGGGACTCCCTCTGAACTCAAAACACCATGCACATCAATGCCAACATCTACTACCATCAACCTCAATATTCATCTGGTTTACATTAATGCCAACATTCTTTCCAACTGTCAAAAAATGCCAATGCTAGCACATTTGCTACCACCAACATCCATGCTAGTCTAGTTGACACCAATTCCAAGACAATTGCTACCACTATTAATCTAGATAATGCCAATTTTCCAATAAACTATAAAGTTTTGAATTACTTTATATATATATATATATATATATATATATTTATATATATATTTTAAGTCCCATAAATGTCACATAAATTAAACTGTAATAATTACTAATAAAATTAATGAATCATATTTAAAACACACACACATATATAGTTTGAAACCATGAGAGTAAATGTAAAATTTGGAATTGTGCAAGTGAGAAACGGTGAAACATGACTCTAACTGGCCAGTTAAATCTGAGATGTGTGTTGAGAGTTTGAGAGCACTATTGTGCAGTTTTTAAGTGATTTTTCGGATGAAAAAAAAAACCCACAACCAAGCTAGTTGTCACATGTTCTTGCGAGAGCCTTTGTAGATCTTCACTTTCAATTATTTCCTCAACTTTTATTTTGAGCTTTGAGCTAGGGAAATTTGACAACTTATTTCCACCATTCATAATGTTTAGTTCATTCAATTTTAGAATTTTATTTGATATAATCTTCCTAGGATACATTTGGGAATTTTATTAAGAAAGCATATGATTGTTTATTGAAACTATAGTTTTGTTTGTTTTTTTTCACGTACACTGTAATAAGATCTTGATATTAATTTCATAAATTATTTATAGAGTCACTGAAAAAACTCTCAAAGTACTTATAGGACATTCATCCATACATTTTCTGAAGTATATTTTAGTCTGAACTTAGGAATGTGTAGCACATAATGACATAGGAGCTAAACAAGATTTTAACTACTTGAAACAAATTGACCATACACTTGCTCAAATATGCCAATATCTAATTTTATAAATAGATATCAAAGAAATTGTTCAAAGAGTGACCTAGCATAATCATCCAACTATTGACATGAGATGATAAGATATAGATAAGTGGCATTATCTTATGATCCATTCCTTAAGGGACATCAATGCATTATGAAGTTGAAGCTATTTCTTTGATAGAGTATTAGCCTCATTGTTGAAATATTTGTAGATGTGAAAAAGTGATACGTGTCTAAAACATGCTGAGAATATTTCTTGCATAGGCATTCATGAATTAATTTTGAGTTTTCCTTGATCATGAGCTTAGGAATATTTAATGGCTTTGCCAAAAACAAGAGAGCAAGACTATTAAGAGCTCAACTTTCGTGTTGGTACCCTGACCAAGGCTAAGAGTAGCCTTCCAAAAATCATTTTGAGTAAGAAAAATGATGAATCCTCCCCCACACACACTACATCGAGAAGTACCATAAAAGATAGCTAAGGGAAGTGATGATCCCTACTGTTGCAACAAGAATGTTGTAACTCCCAAGGATATCAACTTAAATTATCAACTAAAGGTTCATACAAACTTAAGTGGTGTCAGCATTGTAAGTGCAACACACAATGTGTCCTTATTTCATTGATGTCATGAAATGATGTGAATATCATGAAATAAAACACTAACCTAATTGAAAAAAAGGAAACATTATTCTACTTGGAGAATGTAAATTAATACTCTAATTGCAAAATGTGGAATGTTGTTTTGAAAAAGGAAATTTGATCTTTTCAACAATAATGCTTGTAACTGAAACCTTAGGGAAGCATGAATTGAAGAATAAAGTCTAATATGTTTTGTAGTGATGAATCACCCTTTTTATCACTATGTTCGAGGAAACCTAGCTCTAGTAACAAAATCCATGTACATTTCATAAGAAAACATTCATTGTTATTAAAATGTGGAAATTCATCTTCTAATTATGATTGCAGGCTTCCACTTGTAGTGAAGGAAAGGTGGGTTTAGATTTGCCTTTGGTATTTCTAAATCATGGATTTAGAGCCTACGGTTCATGATTCAAACCTAACATTAAATATATATATATATAGATCTTTTGGAGAAAATCTAATCAAGTTTACACGTGCTACAGGGGCTGCTACAGGAGGCCCTATTTTTTTGTAGGAGGAGATAACTTGTGGAATGCAAAAGTAGATAAAATTAAAATAGGATGGGAATTTTTTTTATTAACTAGGGTGTATTAGGACTCAATTACAAGTGGAATCACTCCAAATTACAGCCGATAGCACTGCTAAAAAATAACATAAAATTACTACTCTAAAAACTAGAAATTTAAGAGCTAGTTAGCTAGTTAACCTACGAATGCCTAACCTAATCAATTATAAATTTTGTGCGGTGAATTTTGTTATAAAATTTAATTGTTTTATGACCTAATAAAAGTGGAATCAACTCAAATTAATCTCATTAACATTTTCAAAAAATAGTAGAAAATTATTACTATTTTGCTACAAGGGACTTCCAGAAATTCTAGATTCGTGAAGTAGTAACCCAATCCAAGTAGCTCAATGTTGAAGATGACCTTTTAAAGATGTTATAATGATGAATCATGCTTGTGACTTTGTAAATAAGCTGTAAAAGAAATCACTTCAATCATTTAACCAATGTAACCTACTACAAAAAAAGCATGAATAGTAAATGCAAAAATAAGAGATGCAAGTGAAAAAGACATTCAAAGGACACAAATAAATTATACATGAGGGATATGTGGCTCCTGGGATGGACAAGCCTAAGGAAGCACAAAGTCCTATGAAGGAAACCAAGCTTCATAAGATAAAAATGTTATCAAACTTCATTATTTGAATCAATCCAAGTATATCCCTCCCAAAAATGAAAGTGGAGGTGCTAAAGAACATGTTTTCTCCACAAGAAGGCTAAACGATACATGCCCCTAGAGGAAAATTTGAATTTGTACTTATACAAATTTATACGGAGGAATTCTCCTTGAAAGGAGTAAGCTTTCCCCTTCAGAATTCCTCAAATAGTAGATCAGGTTCCCAACACTAGGAATTTGCATTAAATGAAAGGGAACACATTCCTAGATTTTCCCAATCACTAGAGATCGAGAATTTGTCAATAATTTATTAATAGTTTGTTAATTTTTATCCATTTTTGGTCCATCCTTAAGTAGGGAGAAATTCCGTATATCATCTCACCATCCAAATATTCATAATCCTCCCAATATTCTCTCAATATTCTACAAAAATAAATAATATTAGGTTGCTAATATGAAATTACCTCTAAATCGTTCTAAGAACATATCAAAGGTAAAAGACATTATTAATGGTAGAAGGAGATATTTAGTATATCCTTTATGTACCTAGGAAATGTTACATGGGCCTTAATTTATGTCTAATTTGGAGGCCCATCATACCTCCCTACTGAAATTGTTTCTCATCCTCTGAGCAACATACCCATCTTCTTCCCCTATTGTTGTTAACACAATTCTCTTCCTTAGCTCATTGGAATATGATTTCTATGGATTCCTACATTCAATGGTTTCCGTGGCCAAGTTTTACCTCCTTTTCTCATTGTTGTCTAACTATAGTTACTCTTTCATGATATACTCCCTTTTCCTTAAAGCATTCAATTCCTTATTGATTTATTGCACTTTTTAGTCCATGAGGCCAACATCCTCTAGCTTCTTGGATTTTGCAATTTTCATCCACTTGTGATTTTTATGTCTTGTTGTAGTAAATGTGTAATAAGATCCAATACCAGGCTATGGAGTGGGCACTTGGAGTCCTTGTGGACCTTCTGCTTCCCCTTGAGTTGTTGTTGTCCCTTCTCATAGCATTTTTTCTTCATCCTATGAAAATTATTTTTTTAGTTGTAGAATCTATGTTTGCATCCTTTCCATTTCCTTTAAATATTTCCTTCCTCTCTAAGGCTTTAGTGGTTGTTCTACACAAAATTTATCTTCATGTAGCACTTTGATAGCTTCCTCTAGTGAATTGTTCCTTCTGGTAGCAATTATGTTCTTCCTGTAGCAGTTATCTTCCTCCTTGAGGAGTGCTATTATTCTTGTACAAAAAATTTCCCTTTTTGTAGATGTTAATATTTGCATGACAAGAGGTGGTGGGTCCGCCTTTTTTTTTTCTTTTATATTTTTTTCATTTTTCTCTCCTTTTTCATTACATGCAAAATAAAGTCATAGTATTTTTTGGTTAACTAAGTTGGCCCTCACTTACCCCTTAGCACTCCTTATCCTCCATCATGACTAAATGATTACAACCCACTTTCTCAAGTCCTCTTCACTTTTGTCTTGTTTCTCTCCCACGTGTGGGTGTCTTGGTGGAAAAGTGAAGCTAATTGCTAGATAAAGATAAGGTTGCTCTGGTAGTAATTTTAGCTAATTTTTTTTTGCTTAATACACTTATAATGTTTTCCAATCTAAAATAAGTTCGTAGGAAAGGTTTAGTGGATTGAATACCCGAGCCTTATCCTTTATGTGTTTTTGTAGGTGCTCTTGAGGTTGCTGATATGACTAATGAGGTTTCCTTTGGTGGTTTTGAAGATGCTAGTAATGATCCTTTGAGTGTTACATGGACAATTTGGACATGGGTGAGGCTATTTTTGAGAGTCTTCTGTGAGGCCATTGCATTGTCTCCCTTTCCTTCTGCAATTTCTTGAGAAGAATATAAACATTTAATGTTCTATGTTGGCTAAAACTTGATGATGCAGGTCCTTTATCTTTTGTGCAGGTGCTTTTGGAATCAATTGTTGTTTCTTGATAAGTGATCAAGAATCTTGTAACAATTAATATGAGGTCATGTGGCTACTGAAGGATCAATATTGCAATCCTCAAGCACTCATGGTGACTAAATTCTAAATTTTATGCTCTAACTATGGTCTAATAGGGGATGTGCAGATGCTACATGACCATGTGTCTTCCTATAACAATCATATAGACCCTACTAGTATCATTATCTCCTTGAGTTGATACCCTTAAAAATACTAATATTTCATGAGTAATCTATTGACAAGGAGTAGAGGCATTTTTTCTGTGGTGGAAGGGATGGAAGAAGTGAAAATGGGTTATTTTTATGGACCAAGATGAAAATGAGACTGAAGAATATTTCATGTGGTGTGGAAAATGATTGATGAGGCTATGGTGGACCCATCCTCTTGTTCGTAGATGAAAAAAATAATATGTGAACCATTTTTCCCTTCCAATCATGCTCATGTAGCAATTATGGTCACTCCTATAATAATTCTCGAATGCTCTTGTAGCATAATTGTTTTATCCATATATGTCAAGCCTTTCCTGGAATTTTGTGGGCATGTTGTCATCATCCTTATACATCTTCCCATAAGAAATCTTCACCAACTGATGCACTAATATCAAGAAAAACTAAAAATGGTTGTCGTGACGGAGGCTAGTTTCTCAAAAAGTGTGAACTAGAATTTTATGAAATTACTTGAGCATGTTATCATCATCCATATTCATTTCCCCATGAAACAAATCACCCAATGGATGCACGATTTTTGATATATTGTAAAAATATTTTTCTGCCCACTATATTTTGGCCTCCTATAGCAAAAACAAAACCTTCTTGTAGAATTTTAGGGTAGCAAGAGAAATGAATGGGAAAGGCCTAGAAATGGTGGATGTATCTTGGAAATGGATGAAGGTGATGGATTTACATTGCCTTAGTCTTATTGAAGCATTTGGAAAAAAGAGGAGAAATCCCAAGCTTGACTTCCTTTAGCAAGGTTTTTGATCAATTTTATTCTTTTGGTGCAAAATGTTTCTTGTTGCTTTCAAAGGTTGGAGAGCACCTTCATTAATAAAACATAGATACATCGAGAAAATAATATTTTCATTTTATTTTTTAGGCCTACTATCTACCTCAATGAGGTTTTCAATTGGTAAGTCTACGTAGGCACCTCAAAGGAAGTTTTGACATGGGGTCTTTTGATTTTTCTTTCTTTTTTCTTCTTTCCAACCCACTAACCACCTCAAGGGTTTTTTCAATTAGTGAGCCAATTTGAGGCACCTCAAAAGAGGTTTTCACTGGATATTTTATTATTTTCCCTCTTTCCCTCCGTTCATAGTTTTTATTTATTTTTCCTATCCTAGTTTACATGAAAAACAAAATTCTCTTTCAAGTGTAGGAATACTTCCAATGGAGTGATGTGCAAAAAAATACAATAGATAATCTCATACGTACTCTCAAAACATATTATTTGACATGTACTTGAATATTAGAGACCAAATGCTTTGACTTTGATGATATCAAACACTATTGAAGAAGAGAGTGATGCTCCATATGATTGATGTTCTGAAACCATACCTCAATATAGTTTTGATGCCCTTGGTTCTCTTGCTCGTCTGGATTATTCTTCATGTATTCTTTTTCTATGTCATTCAAATATTATACTTTTTTCCAATTAATACCTTGCACACATAAAGGATTTGATGGTAAGCATAACATAAATTCTTGAATGTCGGGCTCTAATGGTTTCTCTCCATAAAATGTGATACATTATCCTTTTGGATATTCTTCTTCTAGATGTTTTTCTTCAATGACATTGTTGACACCTAATCCTCATGATTGGGTGAATTTATGTAAATAACTAAATTAGGAATGTGAACAGTCATCATGAGATGAACTGAATAGTCACACCCTATTGTATATAACAAAGACATACCTGATGGAATAATAAAAATCAGTTTTTCTGCCTAAGGGAGTTACTGCCTGGCCTGACATGGTATCAGAGCCAGCTCCTTTTTTTAGCTCTCATGATCCTTGTAACTCCTATGTCTGTCTGCCATATTCCTTTTACCCGGCTCTCTGTTAGCTAGAAGGCGTTTGCCCACGAATGTTTGTTGTTTTTCCATATTCCATTTATAAAACCTACGCCCTACTCTTCTGAAGCGCTGTCCTGTCCAACGCTGTCCATACTATCCGGACATAAGTGCTATACGTTAAATTTTTTTTTGTGAATGGTCTGACATAGTATCCATGCTGATTTGTGAATGTCCTGACATTTGAACGTTGCCTGACATTGAACGCTGTGTATACCCTTCAACGTTGTTCATTCCATTGAACATTGTCTATTGAAATCTAGCTGCCCTTACTCTGTTACGCCCCCGCCTGTCTGTCAGTGCATGTTATTTTCCAACTTGCATTGGTTAGTCTTTTCGCTGGTGCATTTCAGTGGTTTCCATCCAGACATGCATTTCATATTTTTCTAATGTGTGTTTCTTCATATTTCTTTATCAAGGCTCTCAATATGCTATGATGTTTTTTCCTCTGTCCATTTCATTGCTAGTGCACCATTAAGTTGAAAATCACACCATCATCCCGCTATTAGTCTCTAGTTTGCACAATCATTTTTGGCGCTGGATTTCCCTCTATGTTGATTTTTTTAATGGATTTTCAAGTGAAGGTTGTAAACATGAGTGATTGAATCTGGAGGAGGAGCGCAGAGAGTTCTATTCTAGTCAGAGGAGACTACCACCATAACTAGAGACCATCACTAGAGGAAGGTAGGTTGAGGAGCCTCGCCCTTCCCTTGCCACTTGCAAACATCCCTTGGCTGCTACCATACACATGGATGCATGGGTTACATGAACAGCAAGCAGACTTGTTTCTGACTGTTCTAATATTATTTCATATAGTTGAACGCTGGTCTGACTGGACTTGTTTATGACTATTCTAATATTCTTTCATATAGTTGAACGTTGGTCATGGTATATCCTTTCAAATGATTAAACACTGGCCTAATATCCTTTCAAATAGTTGAAAGCATACATTTGAACGATGACAACAAATTTTTAGCAGAATATTTGGTGGAGGCAGAATGTCCATGATGCGTTGAGCCCTTTTAAAAGAGGTCGTATACTGCGTATGCATTGAATGTTTTTATTGGTAGTCATGTACGTTTTGAAAGTCATTTTCTCTCTCTGTATTGAAGTTGTGATGGCAGTTATTCAATGAGTACATGAAAACCTTATGTTAGAAGTTTTAGTGGATGATAATACCCTTTGAGAATGCCCTTTTGAGTATATTTTTACTATATATTGGCAAAAGTATTCTTTTCTATCAACAAAAGTTTTTTTTACAGAATGCATTCAATCATATCCATAATAGGAATAGTTCTCAATGGCAAGGAGAACTATCCTGAATGGTCCCGGATGGTAAAACACACCTTCATCTTCAATGAGTTGTGGAAAGGAGTGTGTTTCGGAGAAGGAGACAATGACCCAATACAACGTACCTTAGACAAAGAGCTCGTCATTTGGGAAAACAAGAACAACAAAGCTTATGCATTAATCGTAGCATCTGTAAATGAAGAGGTGAGTCGCCATATTTCGTCATATTCAACTGCCTTTGAAGCTTTACAAAAGCTGAAAGAAACTCTATGACTCACATTCTGCACTTGAAAGTCATTCAACTCATGATTATAACTCTTCACTCTTGAACTGCAAAATAATGATCCTCTTGCTCTTGTGCATTTGAAGTAAAGTCTATAATGCATGATATAAAATCCACTAAGGTTGAATTGGATATTCCTCTTATTGCTTTTCTCAAGGAACTTTATCCTACTTACTCCAATTATCTTGAGTCATTGCAAGCAAATGGAAATTTCAAAGATATAACCTTTGACTCTCTTGTGAAACATTTGTTGGAAGAGAGAAAGCTTTTGGAAAGAAGAAAACCCCTGAATCTTCTAAAGAGATTGTGTACCTTGCTCATAAAGAAAAGCATCCTGCTCGACATTATACAAGAGGAAGAGGTGGACGAAGAGGAAGATATTTCAAAGGCAGGGGGGGCAAACATTCTCAAGGAGAAAAGGTAGATTTGCACTGCATTTGTTGCAAAGGAAATGGATCACATGATGCTTCTACATGCAAGCTACCATGGGAAAAAATTGAGCAGAAAAGAAACCAACCGAAAGGTAAAATTGATGATACAGACAAAGGTAAAGAACCTGAATCCGCTCACTATGTTGAGGCACAATGTAACATTGGACTAAATGAAGATTTTTTTTAATGCTTCACTTTCTTCATTGAAAAATGATTGGTTGCTTGATTCAGGAACAACCTGCCACATGACTCATAGAAAATATTTTTTTGAAGATTTCACTGACAACGTTGATGGAGCAGTATACTTTGCAGATCAATCTAAAATCAAGCCATCAGGGCTTGGCACAATCAGGCTCAAACTACCTGGTCTTCCAGACTTTCTTCTGGATCATGTTCTATATCTCCCACAGCTCAAGAGAAACTTGTTGTCCTTGGTCCACATCCGCCAGCAAGGTCACTCCATTCATATGTTTGATGGCAAGCTTGAGGTAAGAAAAGCATCTGAACACTCACTTGTCATGAGGGGAATAGAAGAAGAAAGGCTTCTCAAACTGCAAGGAACATCTGCTCATGCACAACATTTCTCATAAAATTCTCATCATGAAGAAGGTACACTTCCATCAAGTTTATTATGGCATGCTAGATTTGGACATTTGAACTATGACAGTCTCCACTTATTGAAGAAAAATGGTGTTGTTGGTTTGCCTACAATTCCTAGAAAACTTAAGCAATGTGATGCTTGCATTCTAGGAAATCATAGCAAACGGTCTTTTCATGATTCACATTCAAGAGCACATAGGAAACTTGAACTCATTCATTCAGATTTATGTGGTCCAATGGCTGTTTCTTCTGCAAATGGAAATAAATATATCATGATGTTTATTGATGACTAGACCAAAATGTGCTGGGTTTATTTATTGAAGAACAAATCTAATGCTTTTCAAACATTCGAGAATTTTCATTAATGGATTGAAAATGATGCACAATCTCATATTGGGTCTATTCGCACTAATAATGGAAAATAATACACATCAAATGAATTTGAAAACTATCTTCAGCAACATGGGATCAAACACCAAAGAACTGTGCCTTATAATCCCCAACAGAATGGTTGAGCTGAAAGAATGAATAGAACAATCTTGAATATGGTATGATCCATGCTTCAAAAATGTAAAGATAATGTTTTGGGCTGATGCTGTTCTATGTGCTGCATATATAAAGAATAGATGTCCATCTAATGCTATAATAAACAAGACTGCTTATGAATTGTGGTATGGACATGTTCCTTCGGTAAAACATCTTAGGGTCTTTGGTTCCACCTGTTATGCTTTGATACCAAAGGTACATAGAAACAAACTTGGTGCTAGAAGTTGTAAGTGTATCTTCCTGAGGTATTCAAACACCTCCAAAGCATGCTGCCTCTATGATGAAGTAAACAAAAAGTTTGTTGTATCTAGAGATGTAATTTTTCTTGAATCATCCAAAACTGACAATGTTGTTGAGTGGCAACTTGATCGCTTGGATAGATTCGCAAAAACAAAATCATTTCAAGAATTTGATAATTCGATTCCAAATCTTGAAGGGCAGATTCTTATACTAGATCGACATGTGGAATCTTCTTCTGAAGAACACTCTCCCCCGCATGAAACTCCAACAACAAATGATGCTTTAAGTGATGTAATTGATAGAATTGGGAGACTCAATCTTGATTCAGTCCCAACTCAATCAACAGAGCAGCCTAGACCATCTCAAAAAGGTTCCCCAAAGTGGCTGATGAAGACACTTGAAAGTGTTCATCCTGATGAAATTGGAAAAACAGGAACCAAAAATTCAAACCGACAAAATGGAGGTGATGTAGATGACTCTAATTCACCTGTTGATATGGATGTTTCTTATGACTGTGAATTGAAAATTTCTACAGATTTGGAACCAACTTCCTTCAAAGAATTTGCTTCTCATGATGAATGGAAAGAAGTGATGCAAAAGGAGTATGATGCCCTCATTAAGAATTGCACTTGGAAGCTGGTTGATCCTCCATTTGGAACCAAACCAATTGGCTACAAGTGGGTCTACAAGAACAAGTATAAAGCTGATGGCTCACTTGACAAGCACAAATCTAGGCTTGTGGCAAAAGGTTTTGCACAGAAGGAAGGGGTCGATTATCCGGACACTCTTTGCACTAGCAGCTCAGAAAGGTTGGAAAGTCCATCAAATGGACATTGTAAAAGCTGCTATTTTGAATGGAGATCTAAAAGAGAATGTTTTTATGTCCTAGCCTGAAGGATTTTATATGAAAGGACATGAACATAAAGTATGCAAACTTGTGAATTCCTTGTATGGCCTCAAACAAGCACCACAAGCCTGGTATGAAAAACTAACTGAGCATCTTCTGAAACTCAATTTCAATCATTTTGATCTTGATGATGCAAATTTATTTGTCAAGAAAGTTGGCAAAATATTTGTATATCTTGTGGTATATGTAGATGATCTTTTAATAACAGGGAACAATGAAAGCTACATTGCATCCATAAAGAAGGAATTGGGGAAAAGTTTTGAAATGACTGATTTGGGCTATGTTCATTACTATCTTGGCATTGAAGTAACCCAACATCCAAAGTCCATATTTCTTTCTCAAAAGAAATACATTGGAGATTTGTTGAACAGGTTTGGCATGACATAGTGCAATCCTCTTACTACTCCAACGGAACAAAACTTAAAGCTCACATCTATTGAAGGAAAGGAATTTGAGGATGCAACAAAATATAGACAGCTTGTAGGAAGTATCATCTACCTCACTACTACCAGACCAGACATTTCATTTACTGTTGGAATCCTCTCCAGGTTTATGCAAAAGCCTTGTGAGGGACATTGGTCTGCTGCAAAAGGAGTTCTAAGGTACTTGAAGGGAACTCAAGACTTTGGAATCAAGTACACATAGGTGGATGATGTCAGCCTGATCGGATACTCTGATTCAGATTTTGATGGAGGCAAAGAAAATGGGGTATCTACTTCAGGATATGCTATGAGTCTTGGATCAGGAGCTGTCTCCTGGAGATCACACAAACAATTAATTCCAGTAGATTCCACAATAGAAGCAGAATACGTGGCAGCAACTGAAGCAACAAAATAAATTGTGTGGCTCACGAAAATTCTTGAAGATTTGTAGGTAAAACAAGTACAGTCAACTCTATTCATGATTGACAACACATCTGCAATAAAGTTGGCCAAGAACCCAAAGTTCCATGATCAAACTGATCCAGGTGGATATTTGTGGCCACCTACCAAATCCACTTGGACCCCCACCATTGTTTCTTTCAGCTCTCTAGTTTCCTAAATTTTAGCACAATTTACTATTTTTAGCATTTTTTTAGGTCCTGAACTTCCGAACCCATTTTGAGGCCCTAAACGATGTATTTCGGAAATATGGGGGCAACATGGGTCCATGGACTGATGTTTCCCTTCCCAAAGTAGCAGTGCTCAGATAGATCTTTCTAACGAGCTATTGTACGCATCAAACAAAGATCGTATGCCAAAGTTATGACCCCGGGAAGTTGATGTACCAATTTACCCAAACAGGGCCCACAGTTTGGTGTTTCATCTTCTAGGGTTAGGTTTTGGAATGCTAAGGGTTTTCCATTGTTTCTCAACAATAAATAGGCCTTTGAGCTTCATTGTAACACAGTTCAGAGGCATGTAGCCGCCACATCTCTTCTCAGAGATAAGGTACCATCGCCCTAGCTGGTTTATTAGAAACTCTGTTTGTAACCATATTTCAGTGTTTTCCATTAATGAAATGAAGTATTATTTCCGCTGCATCTTTGTGTATATGGTTAAATCTGTATTTTGTTGCGTTCCTGTTTAAATCCAGATCAGTGGTATCAGAGCCGGTCTGCTTTTTCTCTGTTTTTCTTTGCATGTCCCCAATGAGGTCGGGATATAAGGAGTTAGGGCTTGAACTGGTCGAACCTTTGCAAGAACAGCCTCGCAAATCCTGACGGCCTCCCATGGAGGATGAGAAGAAATATGATAGGGGTTGAGATCCAATCAAAATATTGCTCATAGAAGCCCTTGAGCGACAATGGAACGCGATGACGGACAACTTTGCCAAGATCCTTCAGCGGCTACCCAGAAGTGACACATTGGCTTCCAGTAGCTACTCTAGAAACACCACGCCCTTTAAGGTACAAGTTAATTTTGAAATCCCCATATTCGAGGGTCAGGTAGACGTAGATGTCGTAGATAAATGGTTAAATCTACTAGAGGGTTATTTTTCTGTTCAGGAATTTTCGAGTTGGGAAAAGATTATTTTCGCTCTTCTCAAAGCAGCCCCCCACGTCTAGGACTGGTGGGAAACTTACTGCAAGCAGAAGGATGAAAGTACCAGCTCACTATTCTCAGCCGCGCCCACCTGGAATTCATTTCGGGATGCCATCAAGGAGCAGTACTACACTGTAGGAAGCTATGAGGATGAATACATAAAGTCGACCATGCTGCAGCAAGGAAGGGACCAAGACGTGCCGGAGTTCACCAATCTTTTCCATACCCTTCACACAAACTTGGGTATCAAGGATACGGAGTAGCATTTGATAGTCAAATACCATGGCTGCCTACACAAATACATCCAGAAAGAAATAGAATTCCGGAACATCTCCTCGCTCGGCATAGCATACCGATATGCCGTCAAGGTCAAGCAGAAGTTTAAACAAAAGAAGCGAGACTTTGGATCTATGAATCCAAAGCAAGCGAAAGGTGCCCCTAAACCACAGAATAAGGGACATAGCCAAGGCGAGGTAGCCCAAGAAAACCTGCCAAAGCTGCAAGCAAATAGCAGTGCCGCAAAGCTGAAAAAGGACACGGGAAAATGGTGTGAGTTCCATAAGAGCTCCACCCACAACACAAGTGAGTGTCGGGCCAAGCAGTCACTGGTGGCTAAGCTAAATGTTTCAGAATCAGATACATGTTCCGACTCTAAGTCAGAACCTGACAAGGGGAATGACAAAGGGAAGCAGATCATTGATGCGGATCCCAATGCCAATGTTGCTACTACCAAGATCCAGAAAAATGAACCCGAAGATCCAAAGGAGGAGGACCATCTCTTCCACTCCTAGGTGTGGGTAAAGGGCTCCCTGCTACAGTTCATTTTCGATAGTGGGAGCCAAAAGAACCTCATTTCAGTAGAGGTTGTGAAGCGGTTGGGCTT
>APFE031124239.1:113189-181253 GCA_000404065.3 Pinus taeda | reverse complement strand
ACTAAATATCATCTGGTCTGACATCATGTTGAGGCCAAAACAATCCATCTCCGTCATTGTTCCACAAATGAGCAAATTGCAGACATCTTCACCAAAGCGCTTGGAAGAGAAAATCTTGAAAGATCCAGAACGATGCTTGGACTCACCAACATCCCTTTAGATTAAGGGTAGGAATGTTGACACCTAATCCTCATGATTGGGTGAATTTATGTAAATAACTAAATTAGGAATGTGAACAGTCATCAGGAGATGAACTAAACAGTCACACCCTATTGTATATAATAAAGACATACTTGATGGAATAATACGAATTAGTTTTTCTTCCTAATGGAGTTATTCCCTGGCCTGACACACATCAAAAAAATATCCTTTTTGTAGTACTCTTCTTGAGATAAAATGAATACCATTTAGAGCAAGAGGATTTTTTTGGAAGTGTTGTAACTTAGCATTATAAGTGGGTTGAGGTATTTTTGGGTTTTGAAATGGTGGTACATATAGTTGAGTGGGCGTGGATAGTTGAGATGGATGTGGTTGGGGTTGTGGTTATGGTGGAGGAAGATAGTAGGGATAACATGGAGTGGGGTATGGAGGATATTGATGAAAATATTGAGGATATTATTGATTTATCCCATAAGATTCTTTCCAACCTTGTTTCCAATATTGGTTTTGGGGTTGAGATGGCCAAGGTTACGAAGGAAAGGGTGTGTTCTAATCGCTTTAAGATGGATGTGCATAACCTTGAAATTGTGAACTAGGTTCTTGAATTATATCAGGTTGACTAGGCTACCATGGTATTCTTTGAGCTACATAACATAGTTTCTTTGGTGATTGACTTGCTCCAATATCCCCTTGGTAAACTTCCTTAAACCTCGATAAGGACGGGCAATATTTAGTAGCATGAGATTCTACACGGATAGAAAAAATATAAGCATCATATTTTAGCTCATTTTACATTCTTAACATTTATACTTGTTTAGTTAGATTTCCAACAATTTTCATTTTAAAGTTTTCGAGTAGATTTCCGAGTTTGTATTGACTTGCCGATCTTGACGTTGATTTACTTACCCTTTCCCTTCCTCTTGAGATGTGTTTTCATGTTTCAAAAATTTATTCAAATGATAATTGGTATACATCACCTCTACTCGTGAGATCAAGGATATCAATCCACTCATCCATAATTGTTCTAAGTAATATGGTTTTTAGCATGTTAGATCCTAAATGATGTAATTGTTCCATCTTAACATTATACATAAATCTGTGTATTATATATTCAAGGCTCTCATATTATTTTTTATTCATTCTAAATATTTATTCTTTAAGATCAAAATCTTTATATTCTTCTAAAAATATATTTTGCATGTCATCCAATGATCTTATTGAATTAGTCGCTAAACTCATGAACAATTTAAGAGATTTATCCTTCAATATTGCGAGAAATAATCTCAAATTTTGACTATTTAGTAAGTAACCATAAGATATACAAAGGATTTCAAATTCAAAGAGAAAGGTTTTCCGATCCTCTGACCTCATACCGTTTAAGTTGATAAGGAAATATGGAGAGATTTTCTTCATATGAGCACTAATATCAACATCTTGAATGGGAAATCAAAGAGGAGCTTCCTCATTGTCATCTCTCTATCCATTTCTTCTGCATTCTCTGCCACCTCTTCTTCTTCTACCTAGAAAAGTGGATGGTGATGTGTTTCTGAATACACCATGTAATCACATGGAAGGGTTGGTGTTGGAGAAGTATTTCTAACTTTTTTTTGAATAAGAATGTGAATGCAATACAATTTTATGTTTCTGACATGAAATATGCCTATGAAAATGATTTTTTGTTTTCACAGAAAGTAAAACAAATGAATTAACTTGGGAGTAAAACAATGCATACTTCAACACCTCCCTGATAATGATGCCAAAAAGTGATAAGCCCTAGTATTGCAACAAGAATGTTGAAACTCCCAAGGCTACCAACTTAAATTATCAACCCAAGATTTGTACAAAGTTAAGAGGTCTTCACACTGTATGTACCACATGAAATGTGTGCTTTTTTCGTTGATATGATGCAATGAAGTGAATATAATTAAATTAAACACTAACCTAATAAAAAAATGGAAACATTAGTCTACTTGGAGAATGTAAATTAATACTCCAATTGCAGAATATGGAATGTTGTTCTGAAAAAGGAAATTTGATCTTTTCAAAAATAATTCTTGTAACTGTTAGTGTCAGTCTTTGCAGTCTTCCTCCAGTGATCAAACATGCTCTTACAAAGTGATTTTAAGGTGTCAAGGTCAAACTTTGTCATTTTAGTGAGTCTTCAAGAAAAAATTGGTCACTAGGCATTAGGTCTAGGGTTTGATTTTATCCTTGTCAAAGTGTCGAAATGACGTTCCATGTCACCATTCAAACTGAGTGTACCATCATTCAAAGGGTTGTCATCATCATGTCAAGTTCCACTGGGTCATTTTAGACCTTGTTCATGCTTCAGTTGCGGCTGTGCAAGGTTCATTTGCCTCTCCTAGGGTTTTGAAGCTAATTTCATTCAGATGGTCAAATCATTGGAAAAAATTGTATCTTGATGTTCATACACCTTCCCCTATCCGTAATATACCTTATTAAACACTTCCCATCACTAAAATCCCCCAAATTCCTCATTTTCACACAAACCCTAGTTTCTTTCTATGACTTGGCAATTTTCTAGGCTAGGCCCGTGTTTAGCCTCCTTCGACCCCTTCCCCTCACTCAATTTCTTAGATTCCACTTTCCTCTACTTTATAACATCCCTCCCCACTTCCCAAAATTTTCTCAAGAATTTAGAAGCCCTCTATCCCCTTCATTTCACTTTGTTTCGACAAATACCTTGTCCCACACATCAGGATATGTTTCACTCAAATGATGTTTCTGAGCAATCAAAGATGAATTTGGGAAAAATGAGAGATTTGTTTTTCCAAAACAGACTAAGGAAGAAAAAACTCCACTTTTTACACAGGTGTCATGGTTTTAGAGAAATGTCAAAAATACAATCGCCTTGGGAGAATTGATACACCTCTATAGTGACATTGGGAAAATCAAGTTTTGTCCTAGCTTGGTTGGCCAAATGACTTTCTTGATGAGTAAAATGATAATTAGACATAAATATATTTCCAATTAGCTATCATGAGCTCAATTTGGAGTTGAGGAACACCTTCAAACGTTGACTGTAATAGTACTCTGCCTTGAGGCAGCCCCATTTGGCACATTTTGACCAGTCTTGGGCGATTTGATGGTTGGTAGGGAAAATGAACTCCAAATTGAAAAATTCTGGTTGGGTTAGAAAGTAGACTCAAATCCCTTTCCAACGAGCTATCCTACAACCAATTTGGGCATAGGGAAGGCCTCCAAAAGTCACCTCGAAAAGGGCACAACGCACATAGAGAGCGTGGTGCACTCGGAGAAAATTTCCAGAGTAAATTTACACTAGTGCGGTGCACATGGGAGGTGCGGTGCACATGGCTAAAATGCCTGGAATTCATTGAAATTTCTCCAAATTTCCATATATTTGGGTGGATTTTCCAAGTAGGGTCAACATCTTAATGTTTCATCCATTTTTGTGGCGAGTGATGGTGGTGTAAGGGTGATAAAGGTTGAAACAAAAATTCATACTCAACACAAACAAATTTGTTGCCAGGGTTTCTGAGCTCACAGTTTTCTCACCAAGGAATCTCCTCCTTCCCCATTCTCCCTTATTGCCTCATTTCCTACCCCCCCACCAAGTTGATCAATCCTAAATTACATTCAACATCCCAAAACCCTAGCCCTTATTAAAATCTCCTCAACCCTATATAACTAATCCCAAACCCTAAACCTTATTTCCATATATAAAATCCCCCTCCTCTCTGTAATTAAAATTATCCCAATAATTTTCATTCCTCAATATTGTTTCCCCTTCCTAACAATCCCTAACAATCCCTGTTGCATTTGTTTTTTCCCTTGGTGGCAGAAATTGAAATACAACACCAAAAAGAGCAGTTCAAGCATAGTTCATACACAACAGTCATCTTGTCTTCAGGGTATTTTGAATAGCAGTCATAGCATCTAAGCATTCATCGGACTATGAGGTAGAAACTCAAAGTGACTCTCTCTTAGAAGAACAGGCACCCCGGAGGCCTCATAAGAGTGGCAGACATGTTAGAGAGGAACCGACCACCCTTACAGAATTGCAAGCCTGCCCTCTTGCTACGTCTTGCTTTCAGTTTCAGCCATGCTATGAGTTTTGTGAAAGGGTTGCAAATTTTCAATTTCACCATGAGTTGGCTCACCTATTTGTTCTACATTTACATGGTGCTCAAGTTACTTTGGCTGGTGTTACTTTCACACTTACACCGAACTCTATTTCATTAGCTATTGGCATGCCTAATATGGGAGAGGCAAATGGAATATGACATACCTGGAGCAGAGGAAGAAAAAACTTGAGGATTGGCAAGCTGAAATAGAGTTGCAACTGATCAAGGAAAACTGACAACACATCATGGCAGCACAAGGTAGACCTATGGAGAAAAGAAATGAGGACCGGGAGAATGTTTTAGAGAAATTGAACGTCCACATAGAGGCTGCTGGACAAGACCGACAAGGACCATGCCTTGTTGAAACACATGGCTTTCCACTACATGGCGCGAAACAAAGTGTGCAAGGCCTCAATCAAGAATTTGAAGGCGAAATTGAGGAAGGCAATCAAGAAGAAAAAGAGGCAAAGGGAGCTCGATCGACTTCAGATATTGGTCGAAGCCTCTTTGGTGCAGCGTAACACTTGATAAGGAAAGCTCTAGCCCAAATTTCAAGAAATTTGGGACAATTTTGGTCACATGGAAATTTTTTGGCACAAACACAGGTTGTTTCTCTATACGCGTCGTGCCACCGGCGCGACGCGTAGGATTGGGAGATCTAAATGAGAAATGGTTTGAATTTTTGGATTCAGCATGCAAAATCACGACTACTGGAACTCAAGCAAGAAATTTGGGCATGATTTGAGTCTCCAGGAGGTCAAAAACACCCAAAAAATGGCCTCACTGCCACTATTTTGACACACATGAAGTAGTCTTGGGAGAATGAATATTTGGATGGGCAAATGAGCTCCAAATTCAAACATTCCACTTTGGTTGGAAAGTAGATAGGACAGTATTTCCAGCAAGCACACTTGGGCACATTTTGGACTCCTACAAGTGCCTCAGAATGGGCCTCAAAGTGGTGCGACGCATACAGAAAAGGGCACGGCGCATATAGGAAACAAGGCCCAAACTACCTCTGTTTCACGAAATTTCGCTTCCCGACTTTTCATAAGTGGGCCCTCTCATTTACACTTCATTCTTTAGCACCAAAGGTGGTTTTTAAAGTATTTTCACTCTAGATGGGCATCTATCAAAGTGGCAAAGGAAGGCAAAGGGTCACCCAAACCATTTGTCATGTTTGTGGCGCTGCACCTGTAGTGATGTTTGGCTCTCCACCTTCATTTTGTAATGATTCAAGTAACTCCCCAACCCTTGGGTGTTCTATCTCTTCATGGCACATTCTATATATTGTATGCAAACCATTTGCAGAGGGTTGGTTGGATTGTAACTTCTGGGAGACTGTGGGAAAGAAAAAAAAATTCTGCATTGTATATTTTTTACATAGGATTAATGAGAGGTAGTGGCTCTATTTCATGAGATTCATGTGGTTGTGAGTGTAGCAAATGTGTCTCTTATGTTTCATATGTACCTTGTTATGTTTCATAGTTCATTTCATATTCATTTCCAGTGATATTTCCTAATTTAGCTAAGGTAGAATTCAGTTTTATTGCTCTGCCTGTGGGAAAATTTCATGTTCAGTGTTCTTTCTTCTGTTGAAAAGGATTCATGTTGTCCATGCCCTTTTCACCCTCTTAATCAATCTCTCCATTCCGCACTATCTTAAACTAAATTGCTAGGCTTTCCGCCTATCTTGCCTCACAAAGTAATCTGTGCCTTTGTATTAAGTTCTCTGTTCATTAATGTCCATTGTTCCCATTATCATCCCAAAAACACAGTCATTCATAAAAATCACTTCTTGTATCCATATTCACTTACTAGCCTAAGATAAATAGTTCAGTCTAAGTCATCTCAGGCCATTTCATTTATCTATTCACTGAGCGTGACTCAGAGAGAGCCCTCTTCTGTTCTAGTAGGGCTAGCTACCAGACTAAGCTTGGTTTGTGTTAACCCTAAATTTTTCCTTCCTTCAGCCTAAGGTAGATTTAGGTGCTAACATAGTGGCGACTCCACTTGGGACAAAATGGTTTGCTTGTAGATTGTCTTGCCCCAAGACATATCTCAAGCTCAGATCTGATGGTTGACGGTGGACAACGATCAGACAAAAGACGACTAAAATAATTCACCTAGCGACTCCATTAACTGAAGAACCCAGCAATCAGTGCTTCATGGTGACTCCACTGGAGGACTAACTCTTTCTCTGCGAAAATCGAAGGATCGTACACAAAGCTCAGGTATCCAAAGTGGAATGGTATTCAGGTTCTACTCTACTTTCTTGTAAATTACTTCTTCGCTATTCTTGAAGTTGCCCTAAAATTTTTTCAGAACTTGTTGTATGATAAAGGTGATCAAAATCTTCACTTGATCTATTCAAAAAGTGTAAATAGTGAGTTTCCCTTTGATCCTGGCCTCCTTACCCTTCCTACATCTTATGATGATTCTCTGCAAAGTGATGAGCCTAAAGAAAAAAAAACTGATCCCATTGCTCTTGTACATATTCCTACAACTGTTATAATCCCAGATAGGTATAAACCTCTTGTTTTACCTTCTGTTCTTCATGCTTTCCCCAAAAACTATGATTTATACTTGGTAAGATTTGACGGTGAATGTAAGAATGTCAATGCTGAGCAACATGTGCAGAATATTGAGACCTTTCTAGACGTTTTTGAAATTGATGAAGAAGATGTCAGTATAAGGCTTTTTTCTCTTTCTTTGTAAGGAAAAGCCAAGAGTTGGTTCAAAGCCCTACTTGATGCAAGCATCACAGATTTACAATAGTTCATCAAAGTTTTTCTTGACAGGTGGAGGATCAGACATAACCTTTTCCTTATCGTAGAAGAGTATAATCAGCTGAAAAGGCTACAAAGGGAGATAGTACAACAATTTTAAGCTAGATTTAATCAAGTTTATTACTCAATGTCAGTTGATATAAGACCCCCTCCTGGATCTACTCTCTTGCACTACACAGGTGCCTTTGATCCGGAAATGGAGTTTCAGCTGAGAGAAAAGAATGTTGCAACACTTGAAGAGATGCAGAACAATGCAGTGAATATAGAGGTTCATTTGTTGATCAGAAGGGCAAGGTTGAAAGAAGAAGAGATGAAAAACATGGATCCAGAGAAAACTACACCTTCAGAGGAAAAGCTTGACATTTTGGTGAGTGCAGTAGAAGAGAAGGTGGGGAAAATGACTGCAAAAGATGAAAATGACATTCATGAACAAGTGGTTGATCCAAAACATTTTGTTTCTTATCTCAATCGTCATAAGGATTGTTTTGTAGATCATCTTGGAGAAGAAAGACCTGTTGATATGAAATGTATGCTTGACGACATGTTTTATACTGACGATTTGCCTCAGTTTGATCAGTATGATGATGATGATTATGCTCACAAACAGAAGCTAATCTTGTAGACAAATCAGTAGCTAGTTCGTGGGATGAGGAAGTTCGTTACAGCAGCTCAAGTACAGTGATCAAACGAGGCATATCAGCTATGGAAATGATGAGGAAAGTGTAGCAGATTTTGAAGTAAGTGAAGGATCTTTTCCTTTGTGCTTTGATTCATGTCATTTCATCAGAGATAATTTCCATGCAATCAGACATCATCTATTGACAAATCTTGATTTGGATCCTCTTGAGGGTGATGAAAAATTTGTTCCAAACTTCTTATATTTAGAGTTCCAGCCCCTAAATGCCATTAACAGTCCAGTTGCACATGAAGACATAGAAGCTGGCTTATATGATCAAATGATACAAGAAGATTCCTTACCTTTATGTTTTGAATCATTTTAGTTTTTGTGGGGTAAATTGCATAGTAAATCTACAAATGAAAAGCTTGTAGGAAATCAACAATCTCTCAGTTTTAATGTTGAGGATGAGACAGATGGCAAAATTTTTGAGCAGGTCATTAATAAGAAATCTTCCCCTAAAATGATTGATGAAATCATTTTGGACACAGAACTAGATTTGCAGCCACCAAACACAATTCAAGGTCAGAT
The DNA here is from genome assembly GCA_000404065.3 of Pinus taeda. Taxonomy (NCBI): domain Eukaryota; kingdom Viridiplantae; phylum Streptophyta; class Pinopsida; order Pinales; family Pinaceae; genus Pinus; species Pinus taeda. The sequence continues at coordinate 172,992 of APFE031124239.1, read as the reverse complement.
TACAGATGAAGGTGAGGCAGCCGAAATACATGATTTAATGATACAAGAGGATTCTATACCCTTGTGTTATGAAGCATTTCAGTTTATAAGGCAAAATCTTCCTAATATCTCTAAAGAAAAGGATGAAGCGCCAATAGGATGTCATACAGTTTCAATAGATACATAACAGCAGTCTCCTCAAGTTTTTGATGATCCTTTTGCTCATGTGTTAGATTCTGTTTGTTGTAAAACTTCTTCTCCATCAGCCAACCATGAGACAAAAGAGAATGTTGATAATCATCTGTTTCAAGGGTCACCTTCATTGTCTTGCTTAACAGATTGTTCATTTCATAGCCCATACCAAAGTTTGCAGTCATATGAGGAGATTGATAAAGGAGGCTTTGGTTCTGTTTGGAATCAACAACAGAGTTTGGTTCTTCACGAAATTCAGGATCCTTTTGGCCGCTTGCTGTAATCATCAAAGAAAGACCGTGCAAATGTGAGGAAAAGTTTAATATCCAGCTATGAAGATTACTTGGACCATAACAGTAATGTGTTAATGGAAATCAATGGCGATGCTTATGAAGAGCCTTTTGCAGTATTCTTGAAGTCATCCACCCAATTCATGCTTTGCATGTTTGTCAGCAGTGAACTCGATTCCAAGTTTCCATGGGATTTTCCCTTCAATTCTTCCCTTTTCCGGTGCATCAGAAAGCATCTGGGAAGAAATCAAATATCAGCCATAAGGCTTACCTGGTTGTATTGGCTATTCCATCTCACTTGACCAGGTGGTGGAAAGAGTAATTAGGGTAGGTTTGCTGAATAAGCTCAAATATGAGCATATTTCTAGTTTGTTAGTTAGGATTTAGTCATGTCTAGTTTTATTATGGTTTTCAGTTTGAGTCTTTAGTGAGAGTCCGTCTACATAATGTCAGCTTCTGTGTTTTGACTCCGTAGCCCAATGGATGAAGGCATTGTCTGCTCACCCAAAGATCTGCAGTTCTTGGCATCTCCAAGGAGCTAGAGCTACCATCCCCCATTGGAGCTAATGTTAGTGTCAGTCTTTGCAGTCTTCCTCCAGTGATCAAACATGCTCTTACAAAGTGATTTTAAGGTGTCAAGGTCAAATTTTGTCATTTCAGTGAGTCTTCAAGCAAAATTTGGTCACTAGGCATTAGGTCTTTGGTTTGATTTTACCCTTGTCAAAGTGTCGAAATGACGTTCCATGTCACCATTCAAACTAAGTGTACCATCATTCAAAGGGTTGTCATCATCATGTCAAGTTCCACTGGGTCATTTTACACCTTGTTCATGCTTCAGTTGCACCTAGGCAAGGTTCATTTCCCTCTCCTAGGGTTTTGAAGCTAATTTCTCTTGGATGGTCAAATCATTGGAAAAACTTGTATCCTGATGTTCATACACTTTCCCCTATCCATAATGTACCTTATTAAATTCTTCCCATCACTAAAATCCCCCAATTCCTCATTTTCGCACAAACCCTAGTTTCTTGCTACAATTTGGCAATTTTCTAGGCTAGGCATGTGTTTTTCCTTTTTGGACCCCTTCCCCTCACTCAATTTCTAATATTCCACTTTCCCCTACTTTATAACATCCCTCCGCACTTCCCAATTTTTTCTCAAGAATTTAGAAGCCCTCTATCCCCTTCATTTCGCTTTGTTTCGACAAATCCCTTGTCTCACACATCGGGATATGTTTCACTCAAATGATGTTTCTAAGTAATCAAAGACGAATTTGGAAGAAATGAGAGAGATTTTTTTCTATAACAGAACAAGGAAGAAAAACCTCCTTCACTTTTTACACAGGTGTCATGGTTTTAGAGAAATATCAAAAATACAATCACCTTGGGATAATTGATACACCTCTACAGTGACCATGGGAAAATCAAGTTTTCTGCTAGCTTGGTTGGCCAAATGACTTTTGTGATGTGTAAAATGATAACTAGACACAACGAGCTTTCCAATGAGCTACCTTGAGCTCAATTTGGAGTTGAGGAACACCTTCAAACGAAGACTGCAACAGTACTCTGCCTTGAGGTAGACTCATTTCGCACATTTTGACCAGTCTTCGGGGATTTGATGTTTGGCAGGGGAAATGAACTCCAAATTGAAATATTCTAGTCGGGATGTAAAGTAGTCTCAATGAACTTTCTAACGAGCTATCTTATGCCCAATTTGGAGACAAGGAAGGCCTCCACTAGTCACCTGGAAAAGGGAGTGACGCACATAGAGAGCACAACGCACTGGGAGAAAATTTCCAGTGTAAATTTACACTAGCGCGGGCCTGGAATTCATTGAAATTTCTCCAAATTGCCATCTATTTGCGTGGATTTTCCAAGTAGGGTCAACATCTTAATGTTTCATCCATTTTTGTGCTGAGTGATGGTGGTGTAAGGGTGATAAAGGTTGAAACAAAAATTCATACCCAACACAAACAAATTTGTTGCCAGGGTTTCCGAGCTCACAGTTTTGTCACCAAGGACTCTTCTCCTTCCCCATTCTCCCTTGTTGCCTCATTTCCTACCCCCCACCAATTTTATCAATCCTACATTACATTCAACATCCCAAAACCCTAGCCCTTATTAAAATCCCCTCAACCCTATATAACTAATTCCAAACCCTAAACCTTATTCCCATATATAAAATCCACCTCCTCTCCCTAATTAAAATTATCCCAATAATTCTCATTCCTAAATATTGTTTCCCCTTCCTAACAATCCATAATAGTCCCTATTGCATTTGTTTCTTTCCCTTGGTGGCAAAAATTGAAATACAACACCAAAAAGAGCAGTTCAAGCACAATTCATACACAACAATCATCTTGTCTTCAAGGTATTTTGCATAGCAGTCATAACATCTGAGCATTCATCGGACTATGAAGTAGAAACCCAAAGTGACTCTCCCTTGGAAGAACAGGCACCCTGGATGCCTCATAAGAGTGACAGACATGTTAGAGAGGAACCGACCACCCTTACAGAATTGTAGGCCTGCCCTCTTGCTATGTCATGTTTTCAGTTTCAGTCATGCTATGAGTTTTGTGAAAGGGTTGCAAATGTTCAATTTCACCATGAGTTGGCTCACCTATTTGTTTTACATTTGCATGGTGCTCAAGTTACTTTGGCTGGTGTTACTTTCACACTTACGCCGAACTCTATTTCATTAGCTACCGGCATGCCGAATATTGGAGAGGGAAATAGAATATGACATACCTAGAGCAGAGGAACAAACAACTTGGATCGACAAGCTGAGATAGAGTTGCAACTGATCAAGGAAAACTCGCAACACATCATGGCAGCACAAGGTAGACCTATGGAGAAAAGAAATGAGGACCACGAGTATGTTTTAGAGAAAGTGAACATCCACTTAGAGGCTACTGGAGAAGGTTGACAAGGACCATGCCCTGCTGAGACACATGGCTTTCCTCTACATGGCATGAAACAAAGTGTGCAAGGCCCGAATCAGTAATTTGAAGGCGAAATTGAGGAAGGCAATCAAGAAGAAAAATAGGCAAAGGGAGCTCGATCGACTTCAGATATTGGCCGAAGCCTCTTTGGCCTAGCACAACACTTGATAAGGAAAGCTCCAGCCCAAATTTCAAGAAATTTGGGACAATTTTGGTCACATGGTAATTTTTTGGCACAAACACAGGTTTTTTCTCTATACGCGTCGTGCCACCGGCGCGATGTGTAGGATTGGGAGCTCGAAATGAGAAATGGTTTGGATTTTTGGATTTAGCATGAAAAATCACGACTATTGGCACTCGGGCAAGAAATATGGGCTTGATTTGAATCTCCAGGAGGTCAAAAACACCCAAAAAATGGCCTCACTGCCCCTATTTTGACACACAGGAAGCAGTCTTGGGAGAATGAAGATTTGGAGGGGCAAATGAGCTCCACATTCAAACATTCCACTTGGGTTGGAACGTAGATAGGACAAGATTTCCAACAAGAACACTTGGTAACATTTTGGACTCCTGCAAGTGCTGCAAAACTGGCCTCAAAGTGGCACAACGCATACAGAAAAGGGCGCAGCGCATATAGGAAAAAAGGCCCAAACTGCCTCTGTTTTGCGAAATTTCGCTTCCCGACTTTTCATAAGTTGGCCCTCTCATCTACACTTCATTTTTTAGCACCAAAGGCAGTTTTTAAAGTATTTTCACTCCAGATGGGCATCTATCCAAGTGGCAAAGGAAGGAAAACGGTCACCCAAGCCATTTGTCATGTTTGTGGCGCTGCACCTGTAGCTGATGTTTGGCTCTCCACCTTCATTTTGTAATGGTTCGAGTAACTCCCCAACCCTTGGGCATTCTATGTCTTCATGGCACATTGTAAATATTGTATGCAAACCATTTGCAAAGGGTTGGTTGGCTTGTAACTTCTGGGAGACTATGGGAAAGAAACTTTGTTTTTGCATTGTATATTTTTTGCAGAGGATTAATGAAAGGCAGTGGCTCTGTTTCATGAGATTCATGTGGTTGTGAGTGTAGCAAATGTGTCTCTTATGTTTCATATGTATCTTGTTTGTTTCATAGTTCATTTCATATTCATTTCTGGTGAAATTTTCTAAGTTAGCTAAGGTAGAATTCAATTTTATTGCTCTGCCTGTGGGAAAATTTCATGTTCAGTGTTCATTCTTCTGTTGAAAATGATTCATTTTGTCCATGCCCTTTTCACCCTCTTAATTAATCTCTCCATTCCGCACTATATTAAACTAAATTTCTAGGCTTTCCGCCTATCTTGCCTCACGAAGTAATCTGTGCCTTTGTATTAAGTTCTCTGTTCATTGAGGTCCATTGGTCCCATTATCATCCCAGAAACACAGTCATTCACAAAAATCACTTCTTGTATCCATATTCACTTACTAGCCTAAGATAAATAGTTCATTGTAAGTCATCTCAGGCCATTTCATTTATCTATTCACTGAGCGTGACTCGGAGAGAGCCCTCTCCTCTTCTGGTAGGGCTAGCTACCAGACTAAGCTCGGTTTGTGGTTACCCTGAATTTTACCTTCCTTCAGCCTAAGGCGGATTTAGGTGCTAACAGTAACTAAAACCTTAAGGAGGAATGAATTCAAGGATCAAGTCTAATATAATTTTCATTGATGAACCACCCTTATTCTCACTATTTTCCAGGAAACTTAACTTTAGTAACATAATCCATGTACATTTCATAAGAAAACATTCATTGTTATTCAAATATGGAAATCAATCTTCTAATTTTGAATGTAAATTTGTACTTGTAGTGAAGGAAATGTGGGTGTAGAGTGGTCTTTTGTCTTCCTAAAACATGGATTCAGAGCATAGGGTTCATTATTCAAACCTAAGAGATAAAAAACAAGGTTTTGGACCAAATCTAGTCATATTTACATGTGCTACAGGAGGTGCTACAAGGGGGCATGTTTTGCTATAAGAGGAGATAAGTTACCGAATTCTCAAGTAAATCAAACGAAAATAGGATGAGAATATTTTATTTAATAAGTATGTGTCCTTAGGAATCCATTCCTAGTGGAATCACTTCAAAATACCCCTATTAGTACATACTAAAAAATAGCAAAAAATTACTACTCTAAAAACAAGAAATTTAAGAACTAGTGACCTAGTTAGCCTATGAAATGCCTAACATAATAATAAAAAAAAAATCTATGGGGTGAATTTTGTTATTAGCTTGGATTTTTTTATGACCCAATACAAGTGGAATCAAATCAAATGATGCTCATTAACATGTTATAAAAATATCAGGAAATTACTACTATTTTTCTACAAGAGACTTCCAAAAATTCGCGATTCGTGAACTAGTAACAAATCCAAGTAGTTCAATGATTAAAATTGATTTTCAAAAATGTTATAATGATGCATTATTCTTGTGACTCTATAAATAACCTATAAAACAACTCACTTCAATAATTTAACAAATGTAACATACAACAAAATAAGCATGAATACTAAATCCAGAAATAAGATATGCAAGTGAAAAAGACATTTAAATGACATAAAGAAATTATACAAGAGAGATATAAGGCTCCTAGGATGGAAAAGCCCAAGTAAATCAGATTCCTATAAAGGAAACCAAGCTTCATAATCTAAAAATAGAACCAAACTTCATTATTTGAATCAATCCAAGTATATTCTTGCTAGAAATGAGAGTGGAGATATTAAAGAACAAGTTTTCTCCACAAGAAGTCTAAGAAATACATGCCCGTAGAGGAAAATTTGAATTTATACTTATACAAATTGATGGGGAAGAATTCTCCTTGAAAGGAGGAATATGTGCCCTCCAAAATCCCTCAAATGGTGGATCTAGTTCCCAACACTAGGAATTTGCATTAAATGTCAAGGAACACATTCCTAGATATTCCCAATTACTAGAGCTTGAGAATTTTTCAATAATCTTATGATATTTTATTCATTTATTATCCAATCTTGGTCCATCCTAGAGTACGGAGAAAGTCCCTATATTATCTTAGCTTCCAAATCTTCATAATCTTCCCAATATTTTCACGATATTCTACAAAAATAAATAATATTGGGGACATGATATGAAATTACCTATAAACCTTCCTAAGAACATATTAAAGATACAAAAAGTTATTAAGTGTATAAGGAGATATTTAATATAGCCTGTATGTGCCTAGAAACGTTATATGTGCCTTAATTTATGTTTAATTTGGAGGCCCAAGAGGAATATCCACAATTAGAGAAAGAAGGATATGCATCCTTTTTCAACCGCTTTTCCTTTATTATGACTTCTCTTAAGAAATCCACCACTTTTGAAGTAGCGTGCATCAAATTTGGAGTGATTTTTTGAAGGGTTTTATGTTTCTTAATCCCCATAGGATCTAGGCAATGTAGATAGGAAGGGTGTGTACCCTTTTCATATTATTGTGTGAGTAAAGAAGGCATTCTTCAAAGGAAATAAAAGAACCGGGAATAATGTATCCTATCGATGAGAAAACATTTGACTAGATTTTTGTCGCAATGTCATAGTTTTGGAATATGGTATATGCTCTCCTCACTTTCATAGCATAAAAAAAAAGGTATTGGGACCTTCGAAGCCCCTTTTCAAGAGATTCCCCATGTCAAAATTTGAGTGGGTAGGTTCCATTTCTTGATTTAAGGTGACCACTAATGAGAGTTCATGGGACATAACAAAGACGATATGCCATATATGTTGATTTGGCTTCCACACTGCTAGATGATTTATTCCAAGCCTAGATTAAATCACCATATGTGTTTGAGATATGAATTCCAATTTGATATAAGGTGTTGATGAATATTTCTAGATCTACAATGAGGAAGCCTTGCAAATCACGATCCAAGGATGTGAGCCATCAACCCCTGGAATTGTCAAAATGAAAGGAAATAAAGGCTTTAACAAGTAGATATAAGCCTTTTGAATTGAGAATATTATTTAGAGGCTCTGAAAGCACATAGAAAGAACCACCTCCCAGGAAAGGATCTTTACATAGGGGAATTTTGCAACCATTCCAAACATTTTGAATTATCCATTTAAAAAGCCAAGTGAAGGAAGACATAAGGCCCTCCAAGTGAGAGAGCCAAAGAAACAACTAGGAAAAGAGGAATCATTTCAGATCTAGTCAATCATGGAATAATTTTTAGATATTTATCCTTGATCACTTGGCTCCACACTCCATTCCTAAAGAAAACTCCCCAAAGTTTTTTTAAGGTTAAAGATTTCCCAAACTAGGAGAGGGTTTTTAATCCCCACCCTCCCATATGTTTTGGCTCAGAAAGAGATTCCCATCTAGCTAGATACACCTTATCCTTTTTAGCACTTCCTGACCATAAGAAATGAAACATTGTTCGTCTAATTTTATTTAGGATGAATGAACCAACTCTTACCAGACTCAATCAGAAAATTAAGACGCTTTCAAGGACAAATTTAATGAGAAAAAAGTGACCTCTAAGGGATAGCCACCTATAGCACCAACACCAAATTCTCCTTTCAACCTTCTTGACCAACTAGACCTAGTCCTCCTTATTGTAGTTATTTGGATTTAACCAAAAACCTAAATATATAAAACTTTTGTCCAACTCCTCCATTTGGAAAGGCCAAATTTCCTTGACCATAGCCAAGGCCAGAGCTTCAATCTCGTGCTGAAGGAAACTAAATTTATTAAGGTTCACTTCCATTCCTAATGCCTTACAAAAAGAGGAAATATTTTATTTTTTATGAAAGCCATTTTTCCATCAATCCATCTCCCAATATAAGCACATCATCAACAAAAAGGAAATATGTGATGATTTTTGTAGCTGAAATATGTATAATTTAATCCTAATAACCCTTTTTCATGAAGAATCAACTTCCTTAGGTATCTGATAGCCATAAGAAAGAGCAGATGGCATAGGGAGAATCCTTGTCAAATACATCTAAAGCTATGAAATAACTTAGTCAGGGAGCCATTTATTAGGGCTAAAAAGTTTTCAGAGGAGGTGCAAGACATGATCCAACTAGTAAGAGAAGGTCGTAGGCCCATATGAACTAGAAACATCCTAAGAAAATATCAATTTACGACGTCATAAGATTTCACCAAATCTGGATTGAAAATGAGGGCCTTAATCTTTGTTATCTTTATATAATGTAAGCATTATTGATCTATGTTGATATCCTCATGAATTTGACTTCCCTAGAGGAAGCCACATCATTCCTCTGAGATATTCGCAGATAACGTCTCTTTCAACCTATTGGAAATAATTTTGGAAATGATTTTGTATATCAAATTGCAATGGGAGATGGATCAAAATTAATCAAGAGACAGATCTTTGGATGACTTAGGGACCAAGGAAATGTAGGTGGCATTCACCACTTTACTAACTCTTCCCTTGATGCTTGATTCCTCAATATCCTTTGGGATTCCTTCACCATGAAGGCCAAATCAGTGAATAAATAATTTAACTGACCAACTATCTGATCCAAGACTTTTTCCTTTAGCAAAAATTTTAATGAGTTTTCAACTTCTCCCAATGTGACCCATCTACTAATATTGGTAGCCTCCTCACCAAAGAAAAAATAAGGCAATAAACTAAAAATTTGCAACTGGTCCAATAAAATATTGACAAGAGGTTGCATGAAAAGAGATGAAAAGTTTGAAATTGCTTCCCTTTTAAGATGTTCTTTAGATAATATCATATTTACATTAGGTTCCTTTAGTTCCTAGATACCATTAAACAATGTAAACTAAAAGGAGTAATGTAGCCAAACAACAAAAAAAAAAATGTGAAAATACAAACCAAAATTGAAAAGTGTTGATGCTGGAATAACATTTTTTTGGGTAAAATTTCAACATTTGTCTAAAAATGGCAATAAAAGCCAATAAAGACCAATTTTTTTTGTGCAAAAAATACCTTGAAAATTAAAAGTGTTGATGATAGAATAATGTCTTTTTTTTGTTAGGTAAATTTTCAACATTTTTTAGCAATGGCATTAAGGATAAAATATCATGACTATGAAAATCCTAAAAAGTCCAAGGATTTTCAAGTATGATATTAAAGATAAGATATCATGTTTCTAAAATGACTTAAAATTGTGACAATTTTCAGCCGTGGTGTTAGAGATAAAATACTTATAACTATTTTCAGCCATAATATTAAAGATAAAATGTCATGACAGAGAAAAACCTTAAAATTTTGACATTTTTTCAACCGTGGAATTAAAACCAAAATCATGACTACATAAAACCTTAAGTTTTCAACATATTTCAACCATGACATTATAGAAAATTATTATGATTAAAAAAACTTTAAAAATGAACACATGAATGAAAGATTGATTATTACCAAGGGTAGTTTCTTTTTTATATGCTAAAAATATAACAATTTTAAAATCTTAGCCTAAGAGAACTTGATACATTACAACAATTGTTTTAAAATAACCATCAAATTGGTACGTAGTGTATGCAAACTTGACCCATTGTAATGAAAACTTAAAGACCAACCATGAAATTGACATGTTGTGGGGGCAGACTCGATCCATTATAAAGAAAACTTTAAAATCGACTATCAAATTGACACGTAATGAGATCGACTTGCTAGTCGAGGATTGAAACAAACCATGCACAAAAAGAGAAAGAATATAAAAAAAACATTCAGAAAAATATTAACTAAAATAATAACAAAAAAGCACAGAAAGTAAAAAGAAAATAATAAGAAGTCAATAAAAATATATATTAGAACATAACAAAGTGTATAAAAAATGTCAAACATAAAATATGTGAAAAAAACAAAATTGATAAAATTTAAAGAAGTTTTTTTTTTTTTTTTTTTTTTTTTTTTTTTTTTTTATCTATTAGACTAACCTAAGTACCCACGGGGGATTTGAACTGGTGACCTATCACGAGTTCCTTAACAGTGCACCCATTCACCATAAATCCAAAGCCCCTTGGGCTAATTTAAATAAGAAAATTAAAAATAAAAAATAAAAGCACATTTTTTGCCAAAAACAAATCGTTTAGGAAAAAAATTAAAAAATTAACCGCAAAAAATAAAAATAAAATAAAAAAGAATATGAGATAATTAAAAATAAATAAATAAATCATTAAAGTAAATAAATAAATAATGCATTTAAATGAAATTAAAACATAAAAAATAATTCAAAATCATTAAAAAATAAATCAAAACACTAAAAAAAAAGATAAATTGAAAAAATAGAAAAAAGTAGAAGGAATTACAAAATAAAAATAAAATAAAAATAAAATAAAAAACATCAAAATAAAAAATAAAAATGAAAACCACAGTCCCACAGGTCGTGGGCAGTGCTTGGCCATCAGCCTTGCCCAACCAAAGTCCCATGGGATCGTGGCCTAGGTTAGGGGGATTTGTACATCACTGCCCCCTTTAGAAGCCTATGACCCTATGGACCCTGTGTGGGTCAAGGCCATCAACCAAGCACCACCCTCAGCTCGTGTGACCACATGCTTGGGTAGGGCGAGCTGCACACAACCCTTGCCAACGCGTGTTTTTTTTCTAAATGTGTGTGCGTTTATTTATTTAATTAATTTTAATTGTTGTTTTTTCTGTGTTTTTTAATTATTTTTACTTTATGTGTTATTTTTTCAATTATATATTTATATAATAATAATATATTATATATATTTGATATAGATATTACATATATATATATATATTGTTTAATTTTTTTATTTAGAGTTTTTTTTTCAAATTCCTTTATATTTTATTATACAACTTGATTAGGCATTCCAATTTTTACTTGACGGTGTATTAGTTTGTCATTGACCAAAAAATTATACAGCATATCCATAATTGAACATTATGAATTCAATTTTTGTTATTTATTATTATTATTACTTAAATTTATTTATTTGTAAGGTGCTTTGGTACTAATATTTTGTTTTTAGTTTTATTTCTTTTTTATTCAACTTTTTGTTTTTTATTTTTTCCATTTTCTATTATTTCATTTTCATAAGATATAGTTTTTTCCATATTTTATTTAGATGACATTATTATATTAAAAGGTAGTGTATTATTATATAATAATGTACATATTACTAAAAATGGATATTATTATATATATATATATATCTTAGTTAATCATTTTTCTTAATTTTGTTGATGACATTTCAAGAATTAATATAGTATTTTATTAGTTGTTTTATTTTTGTGATCCCTATTTTTTGTTTATTCTTTACTAGTTTAATTACAGTTATTTTAAGTTAAGCAAAGGAATAGCTTCTATGTAGCCCTTGTTATTTTTTTATGCTTTATTTTGAATGTTTTTTTTTAATTGTATTGTATATTTAATTTTATTATTTCTACTCTTTATTTTTTTATTTTTGAACGATTTTGTTTTCTTTTAAATTTATTTTTTATATGTTTTAAATTGTATTTTTTTTTTTTAACATCTTTTTTTGTTATTTTTACTTAAATATTTTTTTGAAAAAAAAAAAAAAAAACTTCAGATATCATCATCTTTGGATATAAAATTCATACAATTTTCATAAAATTTGCTATTTTTCAAAACAAAAATTATTCTTTTTTTTTCATAATTTTATATTTAACATGTCATTTTTAGTGAATAAGACCTGAAATATTTATCTTTCTTATTATATCTATATGCAAAATGTATATTTTTTTGTTCAGTGTTAAAAATTATTATTTTTTAGTGGAACTTATTAGTGTAAAGTTTTAATTAATGATATAAAATATATAAAAAATATTTACTTTAAAATAGTAATGTTATTATTTTTTTTTTAAATTTTGCAAAAAAAAAATTCCAAATTTCATTATAAAAATACATTGCATAGAAAAACAAAAAAAGCATGTTTGGAAGACCCTTAAAAAACAAACATCTTAAGATGAAAAAAAAGGAGGAAGAAGACTTGAAAATGGTTAAGTAATTAACATTTTAAAAAAAATTGTGAATATTTAGGACATAAGAGAATTTAAAGTGTAAAAAATATGCCTTAAAAAAACGTTAATGGTTTTTTTTTGTAATTTGAAGATTTTTCATTAATCAAAAAACATATACAAAGATGTCAAAATACATTTGGTCTCACCGCAGCTAGGTTTGTTGACCAATGCTATTACCATGCTACATAAAAATATCAAAATGACTAATGGAGATATCCACAACCTTATAGGCCTTACATACCCCAAAAAAAAAACTAGAAAGACAGTAGTTACCATAATCAATCATCAAAAGTGATTGAAGCCCAATTAGCTAACATGTTTCTCGAAGTGAGCAAGCCAAGCTTCCAGCCTTTCCACTTTCTTTGTCAACAGATTTTTCCCACGCCAGACAACCACAATGTTTTCATGGACATGGCACTGAAAATAATGGAGTGGCTCCAACTGGGACATGAATGCTTCATGCTCTTCCCTTCAGTCCTTATCATTAGATTCCAATAGGCTATCACCGATCGAACCATCACTTAGAGTGTCATAGAACTCCCAACATGCTTAGAAACTATGAGTCGAGCTTACCCCATGGCATCAATATTTCTACTCCACACAGATGAGCTTGAAGTTCAATAACATCTTGTTCCCCTATGTCTGCCACCTGCTCCACTGTCACTTTGAACTGGACCCTTGTTACTCCTACCAATCGCATAGTTGAATGGAGGCCTTTTCACACCACATTCTCTGTGATCCCCATGCCCAACATTGTGCATAATTTCATCACCCTGACTGCTGCAAACACAACCAATGTTCAGACTACCACCGCTAATGTTTTCCTGCACAATTGACCAAACCTCGATGTGGGAAGCCTCTAACATCTCTTGAACAAGAGCACGTGATGAGCATGAACTTGGTATCATGTTGATGGTTGAGGTAAAGTCTAGACTCGCAAGGTTATCTCCAATCCACAACAAGAACCATCAAAACCAACCTAGCACCACACACTACCAATTGGCCACCCTCCACTCGAAACCCAACATGGCACACAAAATATAAATAGGGAAAGGAAACTCGATGCTATAGGTAACCTCGATGAGAATTTATCATTAAACTAACCCTAATCCATGCTACTTCATGCAAATAATCCCACACATGGAAAGGCTAGAAGGGAACCTCCCAATTGTCCACAGGAATAGCTAGAAATTCAGGCTTCTAAAAGCTTGACCGACACTAGAGGCACTAAGATTTTCCAAAGGGAATTATTTTATTAGTGGCCCTAGGTAGGAAAATATAGGAAATGCCTCCTTTAGAAAGCTAACACAACACCAACGCTGAAGTTTCCACCTGAACAAAACCACCACCACTACAAATTTAAGAACCAGTTATAAGAGTAATAGACACCTTACACAATCAGACAAAGAACTGCCCCCTATATTTCCAAGGCGAGAAACCACGTAGTCCCAAAAAATCAATTCCCATAACCAAACAAATCCCTAAATAACACACCCTTCAGCTAAGGAATGAGAGGGAAATTTTGACACAGAGAAAAAGGGAAAGAGTAGTTTCTTTATTGAGCCCATAGGAGGAGTGACCAACATAGATGAAGGAGGATTTTTCACACATCCAAACACAAAGAAATTAACTACCGCATGATGGACGGGTTGTATTCCTACCCTCCTTTGCTTAATCCTTACACCAAGTGACATTTGTCATGTGACATATGGTTCCCATTATCTAACACCCCCATTGGGGAAAATTTTGATTCTTTTCAAAACCCACATGAAAATCACCCAACATTTAAAAAACAATTATCCACACTTGATACATTATAAACATTAAGGTGTAAAAAATAAGACCTCTAGAAAAGGGGGTTGATGCTGCATCAATACATTTCAAAATCAGCATGAAAATCCCTAATATTTTCAAATCGGCATGAAAATCTCTAACATTAAAAAACATAAATCATATTTTGATACATAAGAAAATTTGGATTTTTAAAAATATTCCAAAAAAAAAAGGTGTATTCTGAATTAGCACTTTTCAAACTTGGATGATTTTTTACTACCTCAAAAAAGCGGGTACTTTGTATGGTTCCCATTTGATAGTTTACACATTATTGTTCACTTTTATTTGAGTGGCATATCCATGAAAATGTTTTGTGTTTCCATCCCTGTGAGAAATCTAGTTTTCCCTACTCTTGATTCTGCGGGATTCCTCATTAATCTTTGAAATGTGAATTTTCATCAACTCTAGATTGCATAGGGTACTTTTGACTTCTGCTAGGAATGAGTTTATGAAGAATGATTGACTAAAAAAGTTATATTCTTGCTCAATAGAAGCAAGTTCAACATTTAGAGACGTCTTCCTTTCCTTCTCCCATTTCATCACTAACATCTTTCGTGTGTTTAACTTATAGGAGAGAGAGTCCATACTAGAAGCAAAGTTTGGCACTTCTAGCTTAGGCTAGCATCCTCTAACAATATTATTAAATGACAAATTATTAGGCCATGAGTAATAAAATTTGAAGCAATAGAAGGATTTTGAATCCTGAAAGTCAAACTCTAGGAAAATAGGCATGTGATTAGGAATACTATCAGAGCCACCCTGGGATCTGTATTTTCTTATTGACCAAGCCAAATTTTCATCCATTAGGAAGTGATCCATATTTTTTACAATCCATTTTCCACCTACCTGCTAATTTCTCCAAGTGGGGATAATACGAGTAGGACAAATGTCGATCAAATTCACACTATAGAAACAATTTCTGAATTGAGAGGCTAATGGGGCTATCCTAGCTTGACATCCCCAAATTTCATTGGCTGATGGTTACATTGATACCTCTCACCAAGACCAACTTGTCATAGAAAAAGATAAACTTTACTTAAATATCTTGTAAACATTCACCCGAGCTAAGGTTTGTTTCTTCAAAATATTGGACACTTTTAATTTTCATGTGATGGGTGGTGAACCTATTCTTATTAATTGGGAGAGTCATTTGGAAGTGGCATTGTATGAAAATCTCTTATTGACTTACATGGCTAAGTTATAAAGGAGGGTTGGTAAGCTTAGATAGAGAATGCTTAAGGAGCAAACAAACTGGAATATAGTGAAATTTAGCATGCCACCACTACTACAAGAAGGGAACTTTTAAGAAATTATTTTAACACAAAAGAAATATTTTGTATTAAAAAACTAATTGTCATACTTCAACGTAAATTTTAAGAAAAAATTAATTAAAGACAAAACATTTGAAGACATATTTAAAACAAAAAAATATTTAATACAAAACATTCCTCAGACAAAACTATCTAAGATAATTTAGAATTATTTTAAGACAATGAAACAATAATGATGCACCTACATGCCACCTACAAAAACACAAAACAAAGTTAATTAAGAAAATATATGAGCTCATACAATAATATTTAAGATTATACCTTTGGCCAAAGGAAATTTAAGACAAAACTAACTACTTCCCCATGCAAAAAAATCACTCTCGACAACTCTTTAGGGATATTTATCTGTCACAAGTACAACTATTGGCCAAGGAAAAGGTTTGTGGACTACTATGATCCATTCCTCCAATGATCCCATCCATAAATATTATGTTGTAGAAATATATCGGTGAATTTTCCAGCTAACTCAACCACTTGTGCATTAATCGCACTGCTACCCCCACTAAAATTTCTTCTATGGTGTGCAGGACACACGCACACACTAAATTTTTGGGTGTATATATATATACACACACACATATAGATATATATATATATATATATATTGATATATTGCAAGCGGCTTCTAATTGGTCCTCTCCAAGCCTTCGTGGTTTCAATCCATACACAAACTTACTTCAATTGATCCTACCCAAACCACAGGGCTTCAATTTCTTGTTGTTGAGAGAGTTGATTGGGCCTGAAATGCCCCTATTTAGTAGCTTTGCCCAAGGTTCTGTAAGGGAAGTGAACAAGAAACAAAGTTAAGGGAGGAGGCATACATAGAGGCATAGGAAGCAAGCATCCCTATAGACTCATCTAGAAATATTAAGTTTTTCTTTCTCTGATCTACTGTAACAACATATTACTTTCTCTTTTTGTGTCTCATAAATTTACACTATAACATCTTTTTAATGGCCTAAATTCAATCCCCTTGTTTCTTTTATTAGTTCAGGTAATTACTAATTTCATTACTTCCCTACTTCTAGTTGACAGATCCGCCTCACACTGCTTGCATGGCCAAATTTACCATCGGGAAAGAAATATGGATGATCGGGCAAGATGCTTTCATTGTGTTCCATGATTGGTATATTATGAACCCTTACTTTGGTATTTATGAAATTGTCTGTTTCAAATAAATCGAGTATTCTAGTATTTTGAATGAAAATTACTCTACACAGTACTTTCTTGGAATCAATGGGGTGGATAAATATCTCTACTACTATAAAGAAATTATTTTCAATTGGTTTAGTCTATTATTTGCATGAAATTCAATATATGATACAGTCATTTGCCAATCTTACAGAAGTATTCGTTAGTCCCAAACACAATCTATTGCCAGTTTTGTAGAATATAAATATGATTTCTGTGGTCCCCCAAAACTTCTTCTCTTACGTTAGGGCCTCCCCATTCCCAGAAGTGCCATACCCCAGGTTTCACTTCTTCCTTTTAAGTGAGCGGTTTGCTTCATCATTGTGTAGAGGTGGGTAACTAGAAGGTGGGTAGGTCTATTCCTAGAATGTAGTGAGTGGGTTATAATATAATTCTAGAATCATATGGGAATGGTTTTCTCAGCCAAACCAAAGGATAACATGCATTGTAGAATAATTCTTCATAAGGCATCGTAGGGGCATAGCAGTGAATATCTCGCATGTCTACCTATGATCCCATGATTCCAAGCTTCAACAGGAGGCTTTTGTGGCTTGGTGTTCCTCAAGGATCTAGCTTGTGTTCTTATTTGTTTTCAAGGAAGGAGAAAAAATATCTCCCATTCATTTCTCTTGAACTTGCATGGATAGAACATCAATATCTGGAGACCTATAGGAAGCTAACGCTTGAACAAGGAGGGATGCAACTAACTATGTATCTTCACATGGAACTAGGTTATTGATTACTAGCTCTTAAACAAGCTATTAGATTGGGAGGGATGGTACCAAAGATGGCATGCATGAAACTGCAATGGGGTTTTCTACACCATACGAATTTGGAATTATGTATGGTGTATTAAGTTAGTTTGCACCTTGGGATGGTTGTCCACTATTTCTCTCGTGTAGCTGGAGTTGAGTGAAAGTGTTTCATGATCTGTGACTTTTTTTTCACTTTCAGTTTTTTATTTTACTATTTACAATCCTGATAAAAATGATAATACTCCTTTAATTTATTTTATTTCTATAAAAAATCAAAATATATGCTTTGAAATGGAGTAAAGAACATACAGATCTAGTTATAAAGTGAGATATATACCTCTGTGTTATAGTTTATTTTTAAAAACAAATAATATAGGATAAAACTCAGAAGGCATAATGATAAAATATGGAAGAACAATATCTAGTTTGAATAGTAATAGTATCAGTCAGCCCAACCCAATGACAACTTGAAGTGGGATGGTCTTACAATTCAGAAAGAGGGACAAGTATCTTTCTCTAAAGAATGTAGTCTCCATCCATAAGAAACAATACTAGTCTTCCATATAGTAAACGAAACCATGAGAATTTCCCACTCACACTCCCACTCACCTTGGCTAAGCACATCCTAATCATAGGAATTTTATATTAGGGCACCCATTCTTCTTTATTCCATTTTGGTGGGGCATAATTTGGAGCGTACCTTAACTCCTTACTCTTTCCCAATTAGTGAAATGGAAGCTCTTATTTTTCTTTTTGGTGCATAAATAAGCTTAGTGCATATTTTTAGTGCATGAAGATATAGCAAAGTGAATGAAGTGGGAAGAGTGGGGCATAGGTTTTGGGAAGAGCCCCTGATCAAATACATATGATACAAATATGATAGAAATCAAGATTCATTTGTCCAAGATCCATACATCACTATTTGGATTGCTTTAGGAACTAAATTATATAAAACCAGACCCACTCGGGGCATTAGAATCCTTGTTATGACCTCATCCATCCCATCCAGCCCATCTAGCCCCTCTGGTTGACCCTTCCTCGATCCAGTAGAGGCATGTATGTTTGAAATAAATGATGCAAAAGTATTTGAAATCACTCATTGGAAAAATGATTTACAAAAATAGAGGCCTTAGCATTGGAAATAATACTGTGGGGGGGTGTGAATCAGTATTAGTCAAATCAATAACTTTTTCTCTTTATACTTTGATTTATATATGCTATTTCAATGAAGGTAACTTGCATGTACACGTAATTGTATTTAAGGCAACCAACATATATTCAGTAAACTTATGATTCAGTTAATTAATCATATTTTGATATTTAATCAGTGCATCAATACTTCATTAACTATATAAATTGTAACCATGTGCAGCAATAATAGAACAAATCATCACACATAAGAAGCACACATGAACACAAAGATTTAAGGTGGAAACCTAATGGGAGACAAAACCCACCTGCTATTGTCTTCTTTTACTATCATAAAAACTTGTTTACAATCTTGTATTAGTGCAGACTCATACGGGTACGTAGGCACCCAATTGTAGAAGGCTACAACCTTCTCTCATTCTTCAGCCTCTACTGGAAGGGAGATATAACCCCCTAGCTCTTGTACTGGCCAATATGTTTACCAGTATGTAGGCGCTGTCCTATAGAAGGCTATGATCTTCTCTCCTTCCTCCAGCCACCACGTTTCATAAATTTTCATACTGGATACTCCTGGAATACAACACCATAATTTGAAGGCCACATTTCATCAAATTTTCATACTGGACCCATCAACAACATTGAAGCTCAAAATCAATCACAACTATAATACAACCATCAAATACATTTGCATCAACCAATCACTGAAACTCAATCATCAATCCCTGAATCAACCACAACTGAATCAATAAAACACTGACAACCCATCATCATTGAAGCAGATCACAATCAATCAATTTGAACTCTCATAAAACTGTCAATAGAACATAGTTACCAGAACACATAACAAAACCCAAAACTTTGCAACAACAACTAGATCCAACTCCAACTTCAAATATCATATTTCATAATGTATACACTACTTCGATGTGTCAAACCAACATGTATATGTGCTTTTACCAAAGTGAACCAACATACAGATCTACAAATACTAACTTAAAAGTTCACAACTATTCCAAACTTCAGTCATACCCAGATAATAACATTTATAGAATAAAACATGCGTCAATATTTAGATCTAGACTATCCATGATAAAAATAATCCATTTTAAGTCCCGATCCATCATTAGATCGCATCCCTCATCAACCGTTAAGGTTCATCCTTAGTTCAGATCAAGCAAAGCACCGTAAACCCATAACATGCATATTTGATCTAACACTCCATCTGATATTCAGTACTTGCAACTTGGACTAATGATCTTCTCCTTCTTATATACTCTTAGGCCTTTCTCAATACCTTGGACCAAAACCACTTAGGACCAATACCTTGGACCAAATACCTAGGATCAATACCTTGGAACAAATACCTCACACCAAATAACTTGGACCAATACCTTGGATCAAAATATGCTGGACCAAAATACCTTGGTTTTCCAACATGTACGCGCTTTTCCTCCTGTGAAAGTGTGTGTATACGTATATGCATCCTTTGCTCACTTAACCCACGTGTATACAATTCTTGGACAAAGTGAACTAGCATATACCTCTCTTTCTTCAATCTTTGGAGTCTGATCTATAATCCTTTGTTTTTAACCTGTTGCACTATGAACGATGATCTGAGTGAGTTTCCATCAAGGATAACACCTGTATCATAATGCCAACAATCTCCCCCTTTGCACTTGATGGCAATAACAACACCGAGACACTCTCCCCCTTTGAGATCAAGGGCAAAGAGCGGACCAAGATATTCTCCCCTTGAGTACACGCTGACATGTCTTATTAAGCTGCCACTTTGTACATGCTCAGATGCACTAAACAGTCCATGCTCCCCCCAAGCATATGCAGAGTTTGCAAAAATATTTTCAAAAGAATAACATGACTCTATAACTGAACTAAGTTAGTATGACCTTCCTATTGCCAATGACTCATTCATACATCAATCTCCCAATCAAGTGGGGATACACCAATTTTGACTCATCCAGCCAACCAAGTGGGGATATACCAAATGACTGAAATAGAAATTATTACATCATCCTTCCCATGTATAGTGGGGTTAAAAATTAGGTATTTTCGTGACCTTTACATCAAATGATATACATGCAATTTATAATAGCGACCATCAATGTACCTAAGACCATGATAGTCATCAACAACCATCATATACCATATATGATCTGCACCATCAACATCTATTAGCAGCATCAAGATAAACAACCTATAAATGTACATCATCAAAAGAGTCATATGAATCAAAACAACTATGTGGATGAAGCAATATAACTATCTTCAAGTGCCAAGATCTTCTAACATAATTCCAACAATGCATTATTAGAAGCATATGCTCCCCGTGAACCTGTGCCAACTATTCATTGTCAGATCTGATCATTGGAAATATTAGTGAGAATGATCAAGGCATCATCATTAATTAGATATACATCAAATTTTTATGAGTGCCAACTTATTTGCACATATCATCAACATATTGTAACCATCATCAATCAGAGTAAATAATTGAGTAAACCATATTAGCCCGCTTTTCCTAAGTCTGTCCCATTGCATTCCCTGTCAAAAAAACATATACGTTGTTTCATCCATAGAAACTCACGTGTATACACGACTATACTTCATGAAACCCGCATATAATAACCTTCCTCTAAAAAAACTGGATTTAACAGTAGGATGATGCATCAACTACTCCCCGCTTTTGTCTGAGATATTCAAATGTTTCTTTGGGCAGTGGTTTAGTCATTATATCAGCGACATGTTCTTTGGAGGGAACATACTCCAATTTGACCTTTTGTTCAAGCACTTGTTCTCATAGAGAATGCTACTTGATGGGTATGTTCTTGGTCTTGGAGTGCATGACCAGATTCTTTGAAATAATAATGGAACGTGTATTATTACATACAATGGAGATGGGTGGAGTACATGTGATCTGAATGTCTTGCATAGTTGCAAAGTTTGCATCATCCAAAGTAGTTGTGTGCAGCCAGATGCAATAGCCACATGTTCTACTTCAGCGATAGATAAAGAAATTGAACTTTGTTTCTTGCTTAACCAAGACACTAACCTAGAACCCATATAGAATGCACCACCACTAGTGCTTTTTCTATCATCAGCACTTCCTGCCCAATCTGCATCTGTATATGCATGAAGAGTAAGATCTGCATCTCTAGGATACCATAGTTCAAAATCTTGAGTTCCTTGAAGATATTTGAAAATTATTTTGACTACCTAAAGGTGTGATTCCTTTGGATTTTCTTGGAATCTTCCAACTATTCCTACTTCGTGCATGATGTCAGGTCAAGTACTTGTTAGATAAAGCAGACTTCCAATCATGGATCTATAAGTTGGTTGATTTACTGGTGTTGATTCGTCATTTGAACTGAGACTACATCCTGTTACCATTAGAGTACATACAAGTTTAGAATCTTCCATTTCCTAATTTTTCCAGATCTCCCTGAGATATTTAGTTCATGAAAGAAAGCTACCATCTCTGGTTTGCTAAACTTGTAGACCAAGAAAATAGGTAAGTTCACCAAGTAAGGAAATTTCAAATTCTTGCTGCATTACTGAAGCAAAATTTTGACTCATGGATTCTTCATTGCTACCAAAAATGATATCATCAACATAAAAAATAATAATTAGCAATTTATTATTTTTAATCTTTGTATATAAATTTTTATCTGTAGAACCATTTGTAAAACCTTGTTAGTGAAGATATTTTTCAAGGTGGTAATACCAAGCCCTTGGAGCCTGTTTCAGACCATAGAGAGTCCTTTTGAGTCTGCATACAAGTTTTGCATCATTTCCAACAATGAAACCTTCTGGTTGTTCAATATAAGCTTCTTCTTCTAAATATCCATTAAGGAAGGTTGATTTTACATCCATTTGGTATACTTCAAATTTCTAAAAACTGGAAAGAGGAAGAAACATTATTATGGCTTCAAGTCTGGCAACAGGTGCAAAAGTTTCTTCAAAATATATACGCTTTTGTTGAGCATACCCTTTACAAATAATTATGGCCTTGTTTCTAATGACTTCTCCATTTTCATTCAGCTTGTTCTTGAATATCCATTTATTTCCTATAATATTTTTATCATGAGGTCTAGGAACTAATTCCCAAGTGTCATTTTTTTCAATTTTCTCAAGTTCTTCATCCATGGCCTTGACCCAACATTCATCTTTGCATTCTTCATTCACATTTTGAGGTTCGGTGGAGGATAATAATGCTATATAGCTTGAGATCCTTGTAATAGCTCTTCTTGTTTGTACGTCGGCCTCCCTTTCTCCTAAAATTTGAGTTTTTGGATGATTTTTCTGAACATACCTGGACAAAGTTTTTTCTTCTATCATTATATCTTCTTCTGGTGCTTGATTAGTTTCTTCTTCAATATAATTTTGATTTGATGCGGAAAATTAATCCCCATCTTCCTCATTGTCATAATCTTCTGTTGATCTTAGATTTCTGCATGCTTCATCAACTACAACATCAATGCTTTGAACAATTTTCCCAAGTCTTTTATTATAACATTTATATCCTTTACTTGTGGAAGAATAACCAAGAATGATCCCTTCATCTATTGTAGGTTCAAACTTACAAAGTCTTTCATCAGTCCTTTTCATAAAACATTTTCTTCCAAAAACTTTAAAGTATTTTACAGTAGGAGTCTTAGCATACCAAAGTTCATGTGGAGTTTGAGTGCTATTTACCTAAACATTTGCTTTGTCGAGAAGAGTCACAGTAGAAAATGCAGCTTCACCACAGAAGGTTGTAGGAGTTCCAGATTCATCTAGCATAGCTCAGGCCATTTGTTGAATTGTTTTGTTCATTCCTTTTACCACCCTATTTTGTTGAGGGCTTCTTGTAGTGGAGAATTTCCTTTTTATTCCATGTTGTTCAAAAAAATCAAAGAATTCATCTGATATGAATTCTCCCCCTCGATCAGATCTGAGGCATTTGATTTTTCGATATGATTCATTTTCAACCAGAGCTTTGAAGTATTTAAGCTTTTCAAATGCTCCATCTTTGTACTTTAGAATACCTATCCAACACAGTCTGCAAAAATCATCAATAAACCAAATAAAGTATTCTTCTCCATGAGGTGAATGTTTCCTTATTGGTCCACACAAATCAGTATGAATGAGTTCAGCAGGCTTACTTGCTGACCCTTCCTTTTCACTGAAGTGAACTCTAGTTTGCTTACCGATTTGACATTGTTTGCATATGACATTTTCTGGGATGTTGATATCTACAAGATCATGAACTGTGTTGAGCCTACATGATTTTCTTATTGGAGAAAAGCTTAGATGTCCCAATCTTCTATGCCACAACCAATTTTCATTTGTTTTTCTTAGATAGCATCGTTTTTATCCTCCTTTGAGTATGTATAAGTTGTTTGGAGTTCTTGTGCCTTTGATCACGGTCTTTCTTGTATCAAGCTCACAAACGACACATCCGTTTGATCGAAACATCACTTCATTTCATTGATCACACATTTGACTGACACTCAACATGTTATGCTTTAAACCATCTACATACATAACATTTCCAACTTTAACCTTTTCTTTCAAGAAAATAGAACCTTTACCTTTTATGAAAGTTGGAGTGTCATTTCCAAATGAGACATTATTTTCCTTTTCTAAAGCATTATATGAGTAAAGTTTCTCTTTATCACCTATCATGTGTTTGCACCATCCACTGTCAATATACCATTGATTTTCTTGTCCTTCTACATAAAAAGCTATGCCACATCTCTCTGATTGAGATGCCTTCCTTCTCCATATCTTGGGATTAAATGACATTTTCTCCTTTTGAAGTGTTGGCTGAAATTTTCTCCTGCATTCAGATTCTTCATGACCAAACTTGTTACAAATCGAGCATTCTATTTCACTTTCAAGAGGAGAAAAGTTATTATAGGAACTTCTCTTGATCCCTATTACATTTCTTTGATTTCGTGCTTCTCTAGTCATGATGGTTTTGTAAGAAACATATTGAGCAGCTTTGTGCCCAAAATTATGACATGAAAAACATTTCCCATTAAAGAAGTTTCTGCGACTATCGAATCTATTTACCTGTTGATTGTAGTTTCTATTGATATTCATTTTTTGAGAAAACCGAGTATGATCTGCCTGAGGTTGGTTGTGGCTTCTATTGATATTCATCCTCGGAGAAAATTGAGTATGATTTACCTGGTGATTAGCTTTATGCCTTTGTTGATGATTGTCATATTGTTCACTGGTCTTTTCTGCATCAAGATAGCTTTTGGTGGAGGTTGATGGCTTCTATGATTGAGATGCTTCTTTAGTATATCCAAGACCTGCCTTTATTAGAGGAGAATTCTAAACTTTGATAATTTCAATTAAAGTTTCTGATCCTTTAGCAAATCTAAGATTGAGAGATTTTGTTTTCTTGAGATCATTTCTTAGACCCACAATTTCACATTCTAGTTTTTCTTTTTCAACAAGTTGGAATGTCAAGGTATCTATGATCATATTCTTTTCTTCTAAACAAATTTTGAGTTTAGAGATTTCTTCATGAAGTTTTTCCTATTCTAAAGAATCCCAAAACTCATCATCATTGTCATAAGCCATGAGGATTCTATAATCGTCACTATTAGATAAACCAAAACTATCCTCTTCTAAACTATCGCAAAAATCATCACTATCATAAGCCATGAGGAGCCCATAATCTTGACCAGTTTCATCTTCATCACTACTACATAAATGATCACTACCTTCATGAGTATAGTAACTCCTTTTATTCACAACTTGTTTCTTATTCCCTTTTGCATATTCCTTTCCTTTTTTCATATTTATCTTTATGAGGACATATGGCAGAATAATGACCGACTCTACCACAATCAAATCATTTGAAAGGTAGCTTACCTCCGAATCTTCTAGAACCCAGTTGAAGCTTCTTGACAAAATTTACCTCATCTTCTTCTTCTGAAATGTGTCCTGATTCATTGTGTTCTTCCTTTTATTTTCCTTTAGTTGAACCTTTAAATTTCGCTTCTCTCCTATCTGATGGACCTCCTTTTCTCATCTCAAAAGGAGTTAGGATTCTGTGATGCTGTGTCATAGTGATAAGTTGCAGATCCTATTTTTCTTCTATGGTAGATAATTCTGATTCAAATTTAGTAGACAAAGATCTCAAAGTTTTCTCAACTAAGGTAACCTCCTTTATTTCTTCACCCAGATTCTTCATACAATTAACAAACTCATCTATACATAAGAAGTAACTAGCTATACTCTCATCACTATGAATCTTAAGAGTTTCATACTGAATTCTAGGAGTTTGAAGCTTAGCACATTTCTCCTTCATAGCTCTGAATGATTTTGTCCCATATCTCTTTGGCTGATTTGAGCTACATGACTTTGACAAACTATGATTGTGACAAACTTCCCAATAAAGTATTGATAGCTTTGCCATTGGCTTCATATTTATTTTTACCTTCCATGTCTATAGGAATTGTTGTTGGAAATTTATATCCTCCTTCCACAATTTCCCAGGCATCTATTGCAAGAGATTGTAGATAAGTTATGGTTCTTATTTTCCAATAAACAAAGTTGCTCCCATCGATGATTGGTGGTTTCATGGATCCCATTTCTTCATGATTATTCATCTTGGTGGATCCTCCTTCAAGCGATCACACTTCTTCTGAAGGACCTCCTCTGATACCAATTGTTGGAAATAATAGTAAGACGAGGGGGTGCACTAATATTAGTCAAATCAATAACTTTTTCTCTTCATACTCTAATTTATATATGCTACTTCACTGACGGTAACTTGCGTGTACACGCAACTAGATTTAATGAAACCAGCGTATATCCAATAAACTTATGATTCAATTAATTAATCATATGTCGATCTTTAATCAGTGCATGAATACTTCATTAGCTATATAAATAGTAACCATGTGCAGCAATAACAAAACAAATCATCACACATAAGAAACACACATGGTCATAATGATTTAAGGTGGAAACCCAATGTGGGACAAAAACCACCTGTTGCTGTCTTCTTTTAGTATAAGAAAAACATTTTTGCAATATTGTATTGGTGCAGACTCATAGCAATACATAGGCACCCACCTGCAGAAGGATACAACCTTCTCTCATTCCTTAGCTTCTACTGGAAGGGAGATACAACCCCCTAGCTCTTGTACTAGCCAATATGTTTACCAGTACACAGGCATCGGCCTATATAAAGCTATGACCTTCTCACCTTCCTCTAGAGACAATGTTTCATAAATTTTCAGACTGGATAATCCTGGAACACAACACCATAATCTGAAGTCCACATTTCATCAAATTTTCATACTGGACCCATCAACAACATTGAAGCTCAAAATCAATCACAACTATAATACAACCATCAAATACATGTGCATCAACCAATCACTAAAAATCAATCATCAATCTCTGAATCAACCATAATTGAATCAATCAAACATTGATAACCCATTATCATTGAAGCATATCACAGTTAATCAATCTAAACTTTCAAAACATTGTCAACAGAAATTAGTTACCAGAACACACAATAGAACCCAGAACTCTACAATAACAACAAGATCCAACTACTACTTGAAATACAATATTTCAATGTGTCGAACCAATGCGTATACGTGCTTTTACCGAAGCGAACCAGCAAACATGTTTGTAAATACTAACTTAAAACTTCACAGATATTCCAGACTTTAGTCATATCCAGATCATAACATTTACAAAATAAAACATGCCTCATTATTGATATCTATACTATCCATGATAATAATAATTCATTTTTGGTCCCGATCCATCGTTAGATCTCGTCCCTCATCAACCGCTAAGGTTCATCCCTAGTTCAGATCAAGCAAAGAACCATAAACCCATAACATGCATATTTGATCTAACAGTCCATCAGATATTTAGTACTTGTACCTTGGTCTAATGATATTCTCCTCCTTATATGCTCTTAGGCCTTTCTCAATACCTTGGAACAAAACCACTTAGGACCAAATACGTAGGGTCAATACGTTGGACCAAATACCTCAGACCAAATACCTTGGACCAACACCTTGGATCAAAATACCTTGGACCAAAATACCTTTGTTTTCCAACATGTACGTGCTTTTCCTCCTATGAAAGTGCGTGTATATGTATACACATCTTTTGTTCTGTTAACTCGCATGTATACGCTTCTTGGACAAAGTGAACTAGTGTATACCTCTCTTTATTCAATCTTTGGAGTTTGATATGTAATCCTTTGTTGTTAACCAGCTACATTGTGAACTGTCATCTGAGTGAGTTGCCATGAAGGACAACACCTGTATCATAATGCCAACACTTAGCTCCTCTTTCAACCTCTTAGTTGTTATTTAAACCTTCAAGGGATATATCTTATCTTGGAGTGCCTTATTCTTGGCATGATATGTGGCATTACTTTTATTGAAGAATGTTATTTCATTTTGTAGATTAGTTCTCCAATCCATGATTTGAATGATAGAAATAGTAGCATTAGTTGTTACAACTCTTTCATAAGTCTCTATTCACTATTTCTATCGAGAAGTTGGAGTTGAGTGAAAGTGTTTTAAGCCCTACGAGTTTTCAGGATCTGTGACTTTTTTTTCACTTTGGTTTTTCTATTTTACTATTTATAATCATGATAGAAATGGTAATACTCTCATTTATTTTATTTCTAGGAAAATCAAAATATATGTTAGGAAATGGATTTTTTGAATCCATAAGTGTCAAGGGAAACATAAGACCCTGATTCATAGCATGAATGTCTACACTCTTATACAATGTGTTCTATATGAAAAAGGTTGATATTGGAACCTAAAACATATATTTTGGTACACATAGGGAATTACACATGATAAGGGGATTTCATGGGGATAGTAAAACATATTGGGAACACATACAATGTGAGAAGTAGAGACTAGGGATAGGCTACCCACACCATGTAACAAATGTAAAGAAGACATGGACACACATATCATGTGGTGTATGAACATGAGGTTTAGGCTTATACACTCTATGACAAGCCTAGATAAGGTTCGTGACCACACACTACCTTGTGGGAAAAGGAATGACCACAGTCATGTAAACAACATTTTCTTAGACAAATAGTTAGAACAACTATGGAGTATGGGGTTGATTTCATCTAGCACATGATGAAACAATTGATATATGTAATGAATATTTGAATGGAATGCTACATTTTCTTTATATTATTATAAATTAGTATTAGAATCATATTGAACTTCGTCAACTATTGTGCTCATCATTCCATTTAATATTTTCTTAGATTGGTGATGGTAACTCAAACCATTACTCTTGGCAAAGTCAAAAATATATTACAATGCCAAGAAAATCGTACAAGGTTGGCACTTACAATATTAGATGAAATCTTGTAGGAGAAACTATTGTTGTAGTGGAAACTACTTAAATAGTCTTTAGACAACCTAATCTATAGTTTCCACATACCATTTTATTGAGAAGAAATTAAATCTCTTCTTTAGAGCCCATGGAGAGGCTTGCTTATGATATTTTATCAGAAGGATTACTTGCGAAGAAAATTTCCTAGGTTATTAAATTGATCTTTCAGACTATTGACTAGTAGCATTTTTCTGAAGGGTTGCACAGCTAGGGTTCATAGATCAAATTGTATTATATGGTTCCAACCCTTCTTGTCTCCTTCAACATTGTTTCATGAGGTCTTCAAAAATACTTCCTTTTGATAACTAGATGGATGTTTTCTTTCACACATATATGGAAACATACTCTACACCTTATTTGGAGACATCATTTGTATTGTATGCATTGGTAGCTTGCATATAGATGTGGTTGGTGATGTGAAGACTCCTCAAATTCTATTAAAGGTTCATACTTCAGCTAACAAGCCTATGGATGTTTATTTACAAATAGATACCCCTATTGGCTCCTTTAATGCAATTTCTACTCGTAAGTCTTTAAAATCTATTGGATGACTATGTGGACGATTCTAGAATTATATCAACCGATTAGCTTGATTTTTTTGATCCAAGTGGATGTTGGAGGCCACCCACCTATCTTATTTGGACCCCCGCAACTGTCACTTATAGTTTTTTAGTTTCTGTAATTGTAGCACAATTTATTATTTTTAGCAGCTTTTCTGGTCCTGAACTTCCAGAGACGTTTTGAGGCCCTAAAAGATATTTTTTGGGAAATATGGGAGCAACATGGGTCCATGGACAGACGTTGCTCTTCTCAAAGTTGTAGTTCTTGGATAGATCTTTCTAACAAGCTATTGTACGTGTCAAATGAAGATCAGGTGGCAAAGTTAGGACCCCAAGAAGTTGATGTACCAACTTACCCAAAACTGGGCCCACAATTTGGTGTTTCCTCTTATAGGGTTAGGTTTTGGGACGTTAAGGGTTTTCCATTGTTTCTCAACAATAAATAGGCATTCGAGCCTCATCGTAATACAGTTCAGAGAATGTAGCCACCACATCTCTTCTCAGAGATAAGCTACCATCGCCCTAGCTAGTTTATTTCCATTTTTGTTTGTAAGCATATTTCAGTATTTTACATTAATGAAATGAAGTATTATTTCCACCGCATATCTATATTTATGGTTATCTCTGTATTTTTTTGCGTTCCAGTTTAAATCCATATTAGTGGTATCAGAGTGGTCTCCTTTTTCTCTGTTTTTCTTTGCATGTCCCCAACGAGGTCAGGATATAAGGAGCTAGGGCTTGAACTAGTCGAACCTTTGTAAGACTAGCCTCGCAAATCCCAATCGTCTCCCATGGCAGATGAAAAGAAAGATGAGGGGGCAAGAGAACCTATCAAAATATTGCTCAAAGAAGCCCTCGAGTGACAAAGGAACATGACCTTGGATAACTTTTCCCAGATCCCTCAGCGGCTACCCAGAGGTAATCCGTCGACTTCCAGCAGCTACTTTGGAAATGCCACACCCTTTAAGGTAAAATTTAATTTTGAAGTCCACATATTCGAGGGTCAAATAGACGCAGATTTTGTAGATAAATCGTTAAATCTACTAGATGGGTATTTTTCTGTTCATGAATTTTTGAGTCGAGAAAAGATTCTTTCTGCTCTTCTCAACACAGCCCCCCCACATCAAGGACTGGTGGGAAACCTACCATGAGTAGAAGGATGAGATTATGGGTTCACTATTTTTAGCCGCACCAACTTGGAGTTCATTTCAGGATGCCATTAACTAGTATTTCCCTGTCAAAAGCTATGAGGACAAACACATAAAGTTGACCATGCTGCAGCAGGGAAGGGACGAAGATGTGCTGGAGTTCACAAACATTTTTCATACATTTCACACAAATTTGGGTATCAAGGAATCTAAGCTATATTTGGTACTCAAATACTACGGCTACCTATATAGGTACATCCAAGAAGCGATGGAGTTCCTGAACATTTCCTCACTCAGCATAGCATATCAATAAACTGTCAAACTCGAGCAGAAGTTAAAACAGAGGAAGTGAGACTTTGGATCTACGAATCTGAAGACTAAAGGAAAAAGGCAGGGTAGGGTGACCCAAGACAACCTATCAAAGCCGCAAGACAACAACAACACCACGAAGTCAAATAAGGACATAGGAATGTGGTGTGAGTTCCATAAGAGCCCCACTCACAACACAAGTGAGTATTGGACCAAGCAATCACTGGTGGTCGAGTTGAAGGCTTCCGAATCAGATACATCTTTCGACCCTGAGTCAGAACCCGACAAGGGGAATGGAAAAGGGACGCATATCATTGATGCATAGACCAACGTCACTGTTTCCACTGCCAAGATCTAAAAGAATGAGCCCAAAGATCCAGAATAGGGGGAGCATATTTTCCACTCATAGATGTGGGTGAAGAGTTCGCTGCTACAATTCATTGTTGACAATGGTAGCCAAAAGAACCTCATTTCAGCAGAGGTCGTGAAATGGTTGGGCCTACCGACTACATCACACCTGCAACCGTACAATATTCGGTGGCTTCACCAAGGACGAGATCTCTAAGTTCACCAATAATGTCCCCTTCCCTACAGCATCAAACCCTTCGTAGGCGAGGTATTGTGTGATGTTGCACCTCTAGATGTTTGTGATGTACTATTTGGCTAGCCATACTTGTGGAGACAGCATGTTCTGTATGAGTCAAGGCCTCACGCTTTTATTATTACTTTGGGTAATTCATTATACAGGATACTGGAGGTAGCCCCACCTACTGCCACCTCTTTGATCTCTGCTAAGAAATGCAACAAGATCATCTCCCAGACTAGGAAATTCATTTTCTATTTGATTCGCACCGAAATTAAGGGGAAGATCGTAGCCACATCCATGACCCCCACGAAGGGTTCCTCTACACATCAAAAATAGCAAAGGAATATGGTCATGACAGAACACAGGAACAACTTCTCCTTGCCCACAGGGGTACCACACAAGTTTCAGGTGGGTGACAAAGTTTCATTACATCTACAAAAATAACGCCTTACAAGATCCCATCAGAAGCTCAGACCACTCCGACATGGCCCTTACACCATTACCAAGGCTGTGGGAAATAATTCTTTGGAGCACAACATTCCCCCATTCCTTCGCTTTCACTTAGTGTTCAATTTGGAATGCCCTCGACCATGCTTCCCACCATTACTGGACACATCAAAGATTGCAGAACAACTCACCAGGGACCAAGTTCAGAAGATGGAGGAACTCAACGCAATGGGGACCATTGCTTCCTAAGGGGGTAGGAATGATCTAGGTGGATGTTGGCGGAAAACCACCTATCCCATTAGGACCCACACAACTGTCACTTTTAGTTTTTTAGTTTCCGTAATTGTAGCACAATTTACTATTTTTAGCAATTTTTCGAGTCCTGGACTTCCAAAGCCGTTTTGAGGCCCTAAATGACATTTTATGGGAAATCTAGGAGAAACATGGGTCCATGGTCCTATGTTGCTCTTCCTAAACTTGTAGTGCTCAGATATATCTTTCTAACACGCTATTGTACTCATCATCTGAAAATCGGGTGCCAAAGTTACGATCCCGACAAGTTGATGTACCAACTTACTCAAAACAGGGCCCACAATTTGGCATTTCATCTTCCAGGGTTAGGTTTTATGATGTTAAGGGTTTTCCATTGTTTCTCAACAATAAATAGGCCTTCGAGCCTCATTTTAACACAGTTAAGAGGATGTATCCGCCACATCTCTTCTCAAGGATAAGCTACCATCACCCTAGCTAGTTTATTTCCATTTCTGTTTGCAAGCATATTTCATGTTTGACATTAATGAAATGAAGTATTATTTTCGTAGCATATCTATATTTATGGTTATATCTATATTTTTTTGCATTCCTATTTAAATCTGGATCATGTGTGGATATTTTTCTTCCACACTATGTTATTTGTCCTTACTGGACATATTAATTATATGCAATATTTCACATGGATGATTTATTTCCCCATGGTATCTTGATTTCTATTGGATGTACTTCCAATGTAAGTTTTGGGGTCATTGACAAAAAGTGTGGTCCTTGGAGCTCCAACTTATGAATGTACTTCACTAGTTCCTTCTTTTAGACTTCAGGCAAAAGACCCAATTACTAGGTTGTGGAATGATTTTGGTATTTGTACTATATTTTTTCACTAAAATAACCATTATTGGAACTACATTGTTCCAATTTTTTTATTATTGGCTATGCTAATTTCTTTATTTCCTCTTGCCCCAAGATAGATACATATGTTTTAGGTTTTCTTGTGAGATTTCAATTATGAGATGAAGTAATAAGCATAATATTTGTGAAAGTTGGGAAATTTACTACATTTTGAAACCTTTTTAGGTTGCAATTGTGATCGAACAATGTTGTGACCCAGATTTATATAATTTTCCCAATATATCATATTCACTATTTAAAAATAAAAACATATAAATAAGCTAGCTATGTTATTATAACAAACACTATATTCATATATGGTACATGCCCAAAATCATCAATTTCTTTTCCCTCATTCTTTAAAAGTTAGATGTGGAATGAGTTAGTAATGTAGTGAGGGGTATGTCCTTATTACACTATTGTGTTTTGGTAAAACAAATTATAACCAAATTTTTCTTGGGATGTTGTTTATCTGATGGTTCATGATGAATTTCATGAATCAAGGTGGTTGATTCAAAAAGGTTTTCATAATTCTAAGGTATTATTCCATATGGAGAAATCACTTTTAACCATGGTGTTGGATGTTCAATTTATTTTGATTATAATGCATCTTATATTACATTAAATATTCATCATAATTTTGTCAATCGGTACATTGATGGGATCATGTATAGCTGATATGGTATTCTCTCTCCAAATTGTAGATTGGTGGTGTCCTCATTTGAATGCAGGTTTATACATTCTTCTCTATAGGAATAAATAGGTATAATCTAAATGATACAACAAAGTCATTTTCCTTTTCTGACCATTTAAATGTATCTTAGTAGTACCCCATTCCATCAATGCTAGGAAACAAAAATAAAAATAAAAAACTCTTGAAATATGTTCTCTAAAGTACCAACCCACCTTGCATCCATTTATTTCATTTTCCTATTTCTTGGAACTAGAGAAGACATCAATAAATTAAGAAGAATGAAGATAATATTTAACCATGGATCTATTGTTAAGATTCATTTATTCTAGAATAGAATATTTAAAGGAACTTCAAATTTTCCATTTGGACTATCATCATTTAGCCAACTATGCCTAGTATCTTTCACTCCCCAATTTGAGGTTTTGGGATGTTCATATGATACAATTTCATAGTATCATAAGAGGTCCACAAAGTAGGAGAAAACATTACTCTCGAATCCAATTTCCTAATTTCAATGGATTGAAGATGATGGCCAATTCCATTAAATTAGATCTACAATAAACTCTACCATTATGAACAATGTCATCTAGGCTAAAACCTTACTCTGGAATCCAATGTCCATAATTTCAATCGACAAAGAATATGGTCAAGGCTATGAAATTTGATCTATAAAAAACTCAACCATTGTGAAGCATCTCAAGGATTAGAAGATCAAAGACGAAAGTTTTCTATCTTGTTTATTAGAATGTTATCATAGTTGACCAAAATTGACAATACCATAAAAAATTTTCATTCTATTAGAGAACCAATAGAATGATTCCAATATTGAAGCAATATGATTCCACATAAATGCTTCTACAAATCTTCTTAATTTGAAGTGAGCATTCAAAACAATGTTTCTATGTCAAATTTCAAACCTTTTGCCATCTATGTTGGATCCAATTATTTCTCAATGATCAGATTGAGTTCATGTTTTTCATGCATGCACAATATATCCTTGGTCATATTTCAAATTCTCAAAAATTCCATGTGATTTTCTTCCTTATCTCCAATTGACTTCATAATGTTTGGAGATGGGACACATGTAAAATCTAGAATTTGACGTGTTACATTGTTCATTAGCCAACATGCAACCTAGTCAGATGAGGTGATTTGATAAGGAGCATGATTCAATAAAAAATATCAAATTTAGATTGCACAAAGACTGAAAATGTCTAGTGGAAGAAATGCAAGTTTCAACAAGCTAAGAATTTCGCCACCAGGAATGACACCTAGATGAGATGTAGTTCTAAGGTAGAGTGGTCAAGGCTTCTTCTCAAATGTGAAAATCACATTTCATTTTTTTTTATGGATCATGCCCATATAATTCCCTTAGCTAGAACAAACCTTTTCCATTTGTTGGGCTGTCATATCAACGCATATGAAGCTAAATGGAATCAAAGTTCATTGAAAAACTAATGTTATGAACATAATTGACCAAAATTGACAATCCCGTAAACTTTTTCCATTATATTAGAGAACCAAAATAGGTAAGTAGCATAGGGTAATGAATGTGAACTATAGAAATATCTGGGTGCAATGTTTGATACAATATGAATCCACAAATTTTTTTGCAAATCTTTTGAATTTGAAGTGAGCATTCAAAACAATGTTTCTATATCAAATTTCAAGCTATTTGCGATCCATGTTGGATCCAATTATTTCTGAATGATCAGACTAAGGTCGTGTTTTTCATGCATAAACAATATATCTTTGGTCATATTCCAAATTCTCAAAAATTACATGTGATTTTCTTCCATAGCTTTAATCGACTTCATAAGCATTGGAAATGACACACAATTAAAATCTAGAATGACATGTGTTACATTGTTTAGTAGAAGGAATGCAACCATGATAGATGAAGTAATTTGATAAGGAGGATGATTAAGTAAAAAGTATCAAGGTTACATTCCACAAAGACAAATAATGTGTAGTGGAAGTAATGCAAGTTTCAACAAGCTAGGAAAAAACATAAGTTTCAACAAGCAATGAATTCCCTTACATCAATGACACCTAGATGAGAAGTATTTCTAAGGTAGTGTGCTTAGGGATTCTTCTCAAATGGAAAAATTACATTTCAAAATTATTTTTTGGATCAATTCCATACAACTCCCTTCACTAGAATGAGCATGCTCCATCTGTTGGGTTGTCATATGAAGCCATGTGAAGCAATATGAAATCAAAGTTTATTGAAAAACTAATGTTATGAACATAATTTCCAAAATTGACAATCCCATAAACTTTTTCCGTTCTATTAGAGAAATAAAATAGGTAAGAAACATAGGGAAATGATTGTGAACTATAGTAAGATCAGGGTGCAAAGATTGATAAAATATGAGTCCACATAAATCCTTCTACAAATCTTCTGAATTTGAAGTGAGCATTCAAAACTATGTATCTATGTCAAATTTCAAGCCAGTTTCCATCCATGTTGGATCCAATTATTTCTCAATGATTAGTTGAGGTCATGATTTTCATGCATAGACAATATATCCTTGGACATATTCCGAATTCTCAAAAATTCCATGTTATTTTCCTCCTTAGCTCTAATCGAATTCATAAGCCAACATGCAAGCACGAGATATGAAGAACTTTGATAAGGAGGATGATTAATTAAGAAATATCTAAGTTACATTGCAAAAAGACTGATAATGTCTAGTAGAAGCAATGCAAGTTTCAACAAAGTAGGAAGCAATAGAAATTTCAACAAGATAGATTCCCTTAGTAGGAATGACACCTAGACGAGGAAAATGTATAAGGTAGAGTGTTCAATTCTTCTTCTCAAACAAGAAAAATACATTTCATTTTTTTCTTTTTTGTATCAATTCCATACAATTCCCTTAACTGGAGTGAGACTTTTCTATCTATCAGGTTGTCATATGAACCCATGTCAAGAAATATGGGATCAAATTTCATTGAAAAACTAATGTTATGAGCATAACTAACAAAAACTCACAATCCCATAAAAAATAACCATTCTATTAGAGAACCAAAATAAGTAAGCATCATAGGGAAATGAATGTGAACCATAGTGGGAATTGAGTGGGAAGAGCAGCCCTAACAAATCTATGAGGTCAGTTTAGCATTGAAAGCTAGAGCGGAATGGGAGCAAGGCGATTATGGCAACAAAACACTGCTAGGGTTTGCACAGACCTGCGGCGGCAGGCTGCACTGTCCTGTATCACTCTGACCTGGCAGTGGCAACACACAGTTCGGACGGAGTCTGGGAGTTTCGTTCCAATGGAGTCCCCGCGGGGGGAGGGCACTGAAGAGCAGCATAAAGGCAGAAACCAGCAAGGACCAGCGGTTAATACTGATGACGGCTCAGCTCACAACACGACAGCAGAGGAAACGACGCATACCAATAGCAACGCAGCTAATACGGTAAGGTCTTCTACCTGTAAACCTGTAGTAGTGCACAGGCCCGAGGTAGAACTTCCTAGCCACCGTATCAATGCTCGTATACAGTTCATGCAAGATAATGCCCTCATATGTAAATTTATGGGACTTTGGCCCACTGAAAGGGCTCTAAGAAACTGGATAAACAGAACATGGAAGCCAAAAGGAGAAATAACCCTACTAATAGGGCCAAAAGGCTTCTTTACAGCCATCTTCAACTGTCTGGAAGATAGAAACTGAGTTTTTGAAGGAGGGCCTTACTTCTTCAACTCGGCAGGGTTATTCCTCAGACAATGGAAAGCTAGATTCAACCCAGATACGGAAGATCTAAGTTATGCCCCAGTCTGGATCCGTTTATACTCATTACCGTGGGAGTACTGGGGGGAGGACTCACTAAAAGCCCTTGGATCAGCGTTGGGCGACTTTGTCAAAGTTGCTGAAGAAACAAAGGCGGTGCGATACACTACCTATGCCTCTTATGCCAGAATTTGTGTCTATATGGACCTGAAACAGCCTCTTCCAGATACAATACGCTTATTTCATGAAGACCATGACTGGATCCAGATCATAGACTATGAGCATGTCCCTTTTCGATGTCGGCGATGTCATACTCTAGGACATCTCTTCAGAGATTGTCCATTAAATAGCAAGCCTGATGTTCCAAGCAAACAAGAACCACAATCTCAAGATGGGTTCACCAAGGTAATAAACAGAAGACGAGGACATAAAAAGAACCCAGCCAATCAAAAAGGGAAAACAGAGGCGGAAGCGAAGTCTCAACCGTCAACAAGTAACAGTTTTGAGACGTTGGCGCAAGAAGAACAGCCGGAAATGCCAGGATCGAAATCAAAAACTCTCCAACCCAACAAGCCAGAAGCATCAACGAAGAGCGAGGAAGGCGCAAAAGAAAAGCCAGTTTCAGACACCTGGTCAAACTCGGATATGGATATAGATAACCCCTCCCACACAAAGGATAAGGGAAAGGAAGCAGAAAGCAACACACAGGGGGCCCAGCTCATGGAGGATGATAGTGAAACAATAGATATTGGGGGCCTTGACATTCTTGGATTAGAACTAGCATGCAAAACAGGTAACTTTGACAAAATCCCTGAAGCACAAGTAGATAATCTAGTAGAAATTCTGAATAAAGCTCAAAAGAAATATTCACTTGGGATCCAAACAGGCAGCCAATGGGATGGTAAATTTATATACAAAGACAGCAAAAAGAGAGGCAGGAAGACAGATCTAGAAAGAACAATCAAGATTGGAGAAGTATTGGTGGAGTCAGGCAGATATGCCAAACTCACCAAATATTTCAACACCAAACCCAAACCTTCTCAATGAAGTTGATCTCCTGGAATATTAGGGGGCTGAATAGCCCTAGGAAAAGCAAACTCCTAAAAAATTTGATAATGGAAGACAAACCAACCATCTTGTTCCTACAGGAAACAAAATGCAACTCGATCATCTTGGAAAGAATCACAGCCACAGCTTGGCCAGGAGGACAAGTCACAACTGTAGATGCACAAGGAGCTTCAGGAGGATTGGAAATCCTCTGGGATGCAGGGAAAATACAACTAAACAATACAAATGTAAATAAAAATTTCACACAGGCAGACTTTCATATCATGGGCACAAACATCCATGGACATTTAACTAATGTTTACTTCCCACAAGAGGGACCCCAGAAAGCAGCAATTCTAGAAAACATATCCCAGCTCAACTTTGATAGGCAATATCCGCTATGGATCATAGGAGGCGACTTCAATATGATAGCCTCAACAGAAGAAAAACAAGGAGGTCGATGCAGGATCAACAGAGATGGCACTTTACTCAAAGATTTCATTCAAAATAACTGGCTGATCGATGTGCCCACAGCTAATGGCCTATTCACCTTGACGAACAAGCGAGCATCCCCTCTACAAATCGCGTCCCGTCTGGATAGATTTCTTATATCCGACAATGCCGTCTATATTGGAGGAGAATTTACAGCGCACATCATTCCGTTCTCAGGATCCGACCACTGGCCGATAGAACTGCACTGGAATCGGCCAGGAAATAGCATCAAAAGACCATTCCGCTTTGAAGCATTCTGGCTTTTTCACCCAAAATTCAAGGAATTCATCCAGCAAGCATGGAAAAACAGCAACCCAACTGCGCCTACAAAGATGGCAAGATTCCAAAAGGAGCTGAAGATGCTTAAAGCAGAAATCAAACGCTGGAACACAAATACATTCGGCCACATTTTAAAAGAGAAAGAACTGATCATTCAAGGCATAAAAAAGATGCAACAACAAATAATCTCAAAGGGGCGCTCAGAAGAGCTGGCACAACAAGAACAAGACATGGAAAGCAAACTTCTAGAAAGGGAGAAACAGGAGGAGATTCTATGGCGACAAAAATCTAGAATCCGATGGCTAAAGGAGGGAGAGAAAAACACCAAGTTTTTCCACAAATCGACTGTCCAACGGAGAATGAAAACCAAATTTCACAAGTCATCAATGTCTAGGGAGAAAAAGTGGAAACCCAGGAAGAGATTGAACAGGAATTTCTGCAATACTTCAGGCAAATGAGTCATGAGCCTAACATAAATAGAGCAGAAGCCATAGAAAGTATTACGAGGCACATACTGCGTCTAATAACAGAGGAGCAAAACACTCTGCTACTCAAACCGATAAGTCTTCAGGAAGTGGAGTCAGCAGCCAATTCTCTTAAAGCAGGTAAAGCACCCAGCCCCGATGGATTCACATCAAACTTCTTTCACCACTTCTGGGAATTAATCAAATGGGAAGTGTGGCAAGTGGTTGAAGAATCTCGCAACATGAGATGGATGCATCCTGGCCTTAATGCAACATTCATTGCCTTAATACCTAAATCGGAGGAATCCAACAAGCCTGACAAGTACAGACCTATAGCCTTGTGCAATATTATCTACAAGATTGTATCGAAGGTTGTGGCGTTACGGTTAAAACCAGTGCTTCCTCTCATCATTTCCCCAGAATAGTCTGGCTATGTGGAAGGACGTCAAATCACGGATGGGATAATCCTTACTCATGAGATCATCCATTCCCTCAAGCAATAAAAAAAACCAGGTATGCTTCTCAAAATCGACTTCTCAAAAGCTTTTGACAGTATTAGCTAGGATTACATGCAAAAGGTTTTAAAATCTTTTGGTTTTGATTATGCTTGGATCCGATGGGTTAGCAGCCTAATCTCCTCTACCTTTTTCTCAATCCTCATAAATGGCATCCCAACCTCAACTTTCCGCTCCTCAAGAGGCATCAGACAAGGAGACCCCCTCTCGCCTTTCCTATTCATTATAATGGCGGAAGGCCTTGGCAGATGTATTAAAAATGCCATTCAATCACATGATCTTAAAGGCATTACCCTCCACCAAGCCCCCACTGTCTCCCACCAGCAATTTGTGGACGACAATATGATCTTTGGCTACTCCTCTGTTCAAGAATCCCGTACTCTAAACTCTCTGATCCTTCTCTTCTCCAAAGCCTCGGGAGCCCTTATCAATAAAGTCAAATCCCAGATCTTCTTTTTCAATACCCATCCAACAACCCAGCGAGCCATCAGCCATATACTTGGCTTTACCATTGCTTCTCTGCCTTCCAAATACCTTGGAGCCCCTTTATTCGCTTATGCCCAGAAGCACTCTTCATGGACCTCTCTTCTGGAAAAATTGGAATCCAAACTATCTCTCTGGACCCATAGATCCCTAAACATAGCCAGTCGGCTGGTTCTCATTAAAGCTGTCCTGCAATCTATGCCGCTCTACCTATTTTCCATATTAGCTGCACCAAAATGGGTTCTAAAAGCCAGTAAAAAATTACAGAAAAACTTCCTATGGGGAAGCTCTGGTCCAAATAGGAAATGGGCATTGATCAAGTGGGAGAAAGCTTGCCTCCCAAAAATCGGAGGCGGAATTGGCCTTCGGGATCCTGAACATAGTAATATGATCATGGGAGCAAAAATATGGTGGAAATGGCTCACCTATCCGGGCACACAATGGGCACAAATATGGACAGCGAAATATGCTAACAATCTGCCACTGGAGGAGCATATAAGAATGACAGAAACAAGCAAAGGTTCGGCAATTTGGAATACAACACTTCTAAACAGGGACCTTATACAAAAACATAGTTTCTGGGAAGTCAAGAATGGATGTATGGCATGCTTCTGGACAGACTCATGGCAGCAACTTCCTAGCATAAACAATGTTATTCAAGACATCCCCAATCAGGACCTTATTCAACAGAGAAAGATCAACCAATTCTGGAACATTAATAATACCCTGGATCATCGCGAATGGAAGGAAGCTAACGACATCTTGCCCCACAGCCCAGAGGCGGTTCAAACAGCGCTAGCAGAGGAGCTAAAAAAGAGGAAAATATTTAAGGAGGAAGGCCCAGACACGCTAAGATGGGGTTATGCAGAGAAAGGAACATTCACATCCACAGAGGCATATCACATCATCATAAAAGGACACTCCATCAAAGATAAAATATGGCAAAAATTTTGGAAACCCCCCAAATGGCCAAAAATTTCCACTTTTCTTTGGCTGCTATCACATAACATAATTCTTACTTGGGACAACCTTAGAAAAAGGAAATTTGCAGGACCTTCAATATGCCTTAATTGCAAAATAGAGGAAGAATCAGCAACACATCTTATGCAACTATGTCCTGTCAGTTGCAGAATTTGGGAGAAAGTGTCTTTTCGATGCCAGAAGGAAGAAAGAGTCCCGGGTGACATAAACAACACTCTCCGATCCTGGCCACAACAGCCCTATCAAAGCAATATACTCAATACTCTATGGCAGATCATCCCAGGCATAGTAATGTGGAATATATGGAAAGAAAGAAATCGAAGAATATTTAAAAACCAGGCTATGGACTTGGAGCAAGTCTGGACAATAATCAAGCAGAACATTCAGGAAACTCTCTCGACCAAGGGCTGGTCCCAGGAAGATTTTCCTTCCAGCAGTTAGGAGCTGGCAATAAGGAACAATTGGCAACTCCAAATTGCTCATCCTAACTCATCTCAAAGCACCTCTGCCATGAAGAGACAAAACACGCCTACTAATTGGAAACCTGCCCCTAAAAATACATATATGCTCAACTTCGACAGAGCGTCCAAGGGCAATCCAGGTATCACAGGATATGGAGGAGTAATAAGAAACTCTCAGGGAATCCAGCTTAAAGTTTACTTTGGATCCATATGATGGAACACTAACAATGTTGCAGAGCTAGAAGGACTCTGGAGAGGTCTCCAAATTGCTCAACAACAGAGATACATTCCCCTCATAGTGCAAGGAGATTCTCAAATCATAATTAATATGGCCACTAAGATACAACAAGGCTCTGCAGCTCAGAAAGTTAGTCGGAGTTGGAGGATGGCCACCAGGCTTGAATCTCTTCAGAACTGGCTTCAGAACAACAAAGCCACATCCTTTAAGCATACCAGGCGCGAAGGGAACAAAGTTGCAGATTTCCTAGCCAATCTAGGAGCAGAGCAAGGTATGGAGCACCAGGAAGGAAACCTACAGGTTATTGTTCCAGAATCTAAAAGAAACACCTTTCAAAAACTCCTTAATAATGACATGCAATCAGAAGCAATGGATCTCCCGGATGTGGGTGATATTTTGATAAGAGCCTGCCACGTGATTGCCACGAGGAGCCTTCGGCGCGAGGGCAACTGTACAAGTGCTTAATGAGCTTCATTAATAGCTCATTCAATGGCATTCATTGCCATTCCCTCTGCCCGAACTACCAAAGAATTAAAACAGCTGAAAACAGAATGTCCGAGAACAGAGGATTAGTTTCGACAGGCCTGTTTGAACAGGCAAGAGATCTAAGCATTGCTCTGCATGATAACGCTGGTTTATGTGCAGAGAAGGAGAGAATAGGAGAGGGCAAGCCCAGAGGCCAACCCAATTTCTGGTTAAGGAAGCAGAAGCGCTTCAGAGGCAGACTGCCGCTTGAGATTGGGCACCCTCTGTTACTGTGCATTTTGAAGAGGAGAGCTAAGAAAACTCCACTACCGAATCGGTTAAGGATGCCTATTAGAGGCTATGCATCGCCAAGAAGAGGCAAGAATAAGGGTCAAAGGGGGAACCCTGGTGGCA
Organism: Pinus taeda; assembly: GCA_000404065.3. Classification (NCBI taxonomy): domain Eukaryota; kingdom Viridiplantae; phylum Streptophyta; class Pinopsida; order Pinales; family Pinaceae; genus Pinus; species Pinus taeda. The sequence continues at coordinate 129,451 of APFE031124239.1, read as the reverse complement.
GAGGCGTCCATAGCCCGAGGCGTGTCACCCCGCTAGCTTATGCCTCGCCCAGCTCTCCTGCTTCGGACGATTCAGACTCGGATATCAGCAATTCGGTGCAGACAGTCAAGTTTAAATACTATCGTCGCACCAATAAGCCCATTGTCTCTACGCTCATTACTGTGGTTTTCATGGAGGAAGACGGTGAAGAAGGTGGAGGAAAAAGAATCTCAGAGGAGCCAAGCACCCACAACTCCTCTCAGAGCGGTAGCGAGGATGAAAGCTCCTACCTGCCCTCCTCTCAGAGCAAGCTCGAAGAGGAAAGCACAGGTGTGCATTCAAAAGAGCATAATGAAGCCATACGTGAAATATGCAGCCTTATGGATATGGAGATTACCAGTTCGGTTCAGCAACAGAGGCCTGAGCCCCAAGCTCAGAAAACGCCTGAAGAAGACAAGAAACCTGCCCGTTTCTTCGGAAGTCACCTGTACCCTATTCTCCCTCCTGGAATTCTAAGGTTGGAAGACATTCCAGCGGGTATGGAGGTAGTTTATGTGCCTGATCCAGAAAGGGAGGAAGCTGAATGGAAGGCCGAGCAGCAAGCTGCAAGGCAGAAGGAAGCAGAGAACCAGGTGGATGCAGAGGCGGGGACGGATTAAGTTTCTTCTCGGGTGGTTTCGTCTCCGGTTTTGTTTTTTGGCTCGTTCGCCACCTGCGCTACGCCTGCCTTTGGGTTTTGTTGTGCTTGCCACCTGCGACCAGTTCCGGAAGCGTCCAGCTTGGGGATTCCTCGACGCGTGTCCCTCCTTTAGTAACAGGCATCAATGTTTTGTTTATTATGCCTACACTTATGTATTTTGTGTAAATTATGCGTCATATGTCTAATACTGTTGACTGGAATGTATTTTTGCAAATAGGCACTATGTCAATGCCTGTTAACACTGTTTTTGGTAGGGAAAACTTGACAGAGAGATGCCCATTCGCTCTCAGAGGCTTCGTCCTCTTGTATATATCTTTTTTTCTCATTTTCTTAATATAAATAGTTTAGTATTGGCCCAGAAAAAAAAAAATGTGAACCATAGTGAGATCTAGATGCAAATATTGATATAATATGAGTCCACATAAATGCTTCTACAAATATTCTGAATTTGAATTGACCATTCAAAACAATGTTTCTATGTCAAATTTCAAGCTCGTTTCCATCCACGTTGGATCCAAGTATTTCTCAATGATGAAACTAAGGGCATGTCTCTCATGCAAACACAATATTATATCCTTGGTCATATTCCAAATTCTGAAAAATTCCATGTGATTTTCCTCCTTAGCTCTAATTAACTTCATAAGCATGGGAGAAGGGACACATGTAAAATATGGAATTGCATGTGTTACATTGTTCATTATCTAGCATGCAACCTAAATAGATGAATTAATTTGACAAGGAGGATGATTGAGTAGAAAATATCTAAGTTACAATGCACAAAGATTGATAATATCTAGGGGAAGTAATGCAAGTTTTAACATGCTAGGAAGCAATACAAGTTTCAAGAAGCTAGGAATGTCCTTACGAACAATGACACCTAGATGACAAGCAATCCTAAGGTATAGTGGTCAAGGCTTCTTCTAAAATGGGACAATTACATTTTAATTGTTTTTGGGGGATCAATTCCATACAATTCCCTTAACTGGAATGAGCCTTTTACATTTGTTGGGTTGTCATATGAACCTATGTGAAGTATGATTGAATCAAATTTCATTGAAAAACTAATTTTATGAACCTAACTAGGTGTTTCAAACATGAAGAAATCCATGTCTAGCCCTTTTCATCCTTTCACCGACACCTCTCTTGGAATCTAATGAAATTTTGATGAAAAGTATGAAAAAAAATGATGTGAAATTTCACTTTCAATAATGGTGAGGTTGATAAATGAGAACATTCCTAGAATTATAGGAGAAAAGGTCTAATGATCAATAATCTAGGTGATAACCCTAACACCGATAATTTGTAGAGAATACTGGTCAAATATGGTATCACTAATGTTTGGAACTTATACAATGCTAATGAGTTCAACTGGCTTGGGAAAAGGGAATTCTACAAATTAGAAGATTGTTACCTAGCCACATCCCAATCAAAATATCTATACTTATAAGGATGTAAGACATCATACTCTTCCTAAGAGAAGGATAAGAAATCTACATTTTATGGGTGTCATAAAAACATGCTGAAACATTTAATAGGATGTTGCATGCAAATCTATAACATGCAAGACACGCTGAAATTTATGCTCTCTCCTAATGCGAGATAGACAGAGTGTCCAAAAAGTAACAAGATAGGCCTTCCAAAGTTTTCTGTAAATTGTCTTTCAACTATCCACAAAGAAATTGATCAAGGTCTTGACTTTTATTTCCACTAGGGCCAAATTTATGCCTTATTTACTATCCCAAAGAGCTTGGTCATCATCACATTATAAACTCTCATTTCACTTTGAATGGGCTCTGGTATTATCATAGACAAGGCTTGAACTTCACCCTCAGAAAGGGCTCGAGCTTGATCACATAATAGGCTTAGGATTTATCTTAGATAAGCTCAGACTTCATAAATTCCATAGAGATGGTGTTCCACTACAGCCTTTTTCAAGCCTTGACCTAGTCACCCTAGGGTTTCAAGGAAAGATATAAAATGAGAATAATTATCATTTGTTGTGGGTGGAAACATGTGGAGGAAAAATATAGGCCAAGTACACTGTTTTTGGCTATTTACCATGACTCCAGATTGGAAAATTGCCCCTTCATGTCTCTCTTCAAGTATATGCATGTAACAATCATCCTTTAAAATTTCATATTTTTTTGAATGATGTGTTTTATTTGTTACAAAATATGTTGAATTCCCTAAAAGATCTATATATATGCAAACCATTAGTTAATCTCTTCGATCTAGGTGCAAAGGTACTTGAGCATATCCCATTTATACAGATGCTACCTTACGTTGAGGAATAAGACGACAACTACCTTTAGGTTATATTGAGAGATTACTTCTTGTTTTGTCATTTATTGCCACCATGATCCACTAAAAATATTTCTAAGGACCGAATTCCCTATTTGTAAGGATCATTTTACCCAACTTGGAAGTGCAATACAACCAACTAGGTTTTCTGTGAAGCAATAATAAGGAATGAAAATACTTATTCATTTAAATGTTTCAATAAATCCTAACAAGGCTTTCTCTAATTTAGCATTGTAACACACTTGAGAGTATTTGGTTTTCTTTGTAATTTCACTCAACTACATAATTCTCTGAAATACAATTGATTATTGAAGAAGTTCCTTTGCTACTAGAAGTTAAGAAGCATTACGTCACATAAATCCTCATTAATGTTATCTATTGGATTTATAACTTGTCCCATGGAGTTTATAAAACTTGGATAACTGAGATAATTTCCATTGATCCTGATGGAAATGTAGTCCTTTTTTCTGCAGCTTCATTTTTTTGTCACTAGGGTATAACTTCACTAAACAAAGCCTATGGTAAGGAATGAGAAAAGGAGCCCATCCAACAAGTTCAACTTGGATTTGATAAGGAATTCTTCCTCTAAATGTATGTCCATAATGTTCAAATAAGTGGAAGTAAATTAACCTATTGAACCAAATAAACGAAGTATGATTTCCTCAGATGGGTAGGGATGGTGGATTGATGCACAAATGTAACATGAAAAGATGGTAAGGTGGTCTCCTTGGTTGTTGGTGAGAAATCAATGTTTGAAGAAAATAAATATTGTGTATTATAATTAAAACACATGACCAATACCACCAACATGCCACTCATCAAATTGCTTCTACACACTTTAGGCTACCTAGTGGTGAAAGGGTTGCATATTACATCATGCCTTACATTGTAGTGATGAACAACCACACATTGTACTCAATCAACACCAATTTATGAAAATTCCTTATAACCATGATTAAGAACTTGTTGTTAACTCAATATTTTCTAACTAATAATGAGAGAGAGGTTGCAATCTATATTATGCCCATTATTAAAATAAATGGCTATACTATTGTAGCGGCTACAACCACCTTCCAAGACTTTGCATATGCTTTGATTTTGGAGCCTTCATTCCTATCCAAGAGAGCTTATCTTGCACTGAATCGTTGAGGTATTCATTCTTTGAATGAGAGTCATGTTTTTCATTTTGCTTTTGTTTCCTTGTTTCTACACCTAATTGATATTTCCAACTCATATGATGATCTCCCAACTTGGTCTCACAATAGTTCTGGGCTTTCCTCCAGAAATTGCATAGTCCTTGAGGGAAAGCAACCTTGATGATGGGAATTGTGTATTTAATACTCGCAGTAATTCTTCATCTCTTAAACTATGCAATCAAGGAAGGAAACCCAACATTGAGCCACGAAACTGCACAATCCCTCACTCAGCTTGAAAACTGCATAGTGCACTGAGCTAGAAAGTTTCCTAGTTCCCCAGAATTATGCAATCTTTCTTGGTAGTTTGCATGGAAGGTTTCCCTAGAAAAGAAATCTAACTAAAGGGGAAAAGTAATCAATAAGAAGTAAGGATCCATTATTATTTTCTTGATGGTGAAAATTGCTACTTTTATAGGTTCTCACCAATTGTCGCTTTTCCTTTATTTTAGTCATGCACGTCATAAAACCTCATTTTATCAAGTTTGGATAATCTAATCCTATAGAGATCATTTGTGCCTTCAATATTGGAGCTCTAGAATTATTAAGGATATCAAGGAACCTTTAGTGTGGCTGTAATCACATTTCTATGCAAGTTTTGCTCTTGTCATATTTTGTCCTTTTTCTATCATTTTTTCTTGTTTCACTTCTCTGAGTGTTGTTTTACTTATTTCTCTTCGTAATTCTTGGAATTTCAACTTATTTTAACTTTTATAAGTTCTTTTTTGAGTTTTCATTTTCCTTTCACAAGTGTCGTATCAGTTTTCCTATTTTTGGATGAATGGTCGTTGTTGCCACAACTCTCGTCACACACTTGATTTTATTACTATTTAATTAGTTCCTACACTTGACCTACATGGAGGTACTTAGACTTAGTCAGTTTTTCACTCATACTCACATTATCACTCACTTCTGCTCATTTTTCACACTTCCATCGGGCATATCTACACTTTCTTTGGCTAGATGTTGCCTTGCCAAACTGGCCACTATGCAATCCTAAGACTCAAGTCACAAGTTTCACCTCTAGAACTATGGAGTGTGCATTTTAGGCTGGCTCCAATTGTGCATTGCACAGTTCCAGGGCTCAGCTTGTCACCTTGGCAACTGAGAATGTGCAATGTGTGGTCTCTCCCCATCTCTTCCCAGGTTGTGACTATGCATTACACTTAGGCAATCTCTCCCAATATTCGCCCAAGGTGTTACTACACATTACATAGTCCCAAGCCTCAAGATTCATCCTTGATATTGGGACTATGCAATGCATAGTTCCCATAGTCAACGAGCCTCCCTTGTTGATAAAAATTTCACAATACTTCACTCTAGTTTCCTAGTTTGTTGCTTAATCATGATTTGAAGGTATATTTGTTGAATCCTATGTTTTATTCGATGAGTGTCTTTTTTGTCCCACATGTACAACAATTTTCAAGAACTTATCTCCAATAGTCACTGTCACCATGGCACCAAAGGGACCTACTTCAAAAGATACCTATGAAAGTAGTGCTCGGAAAGTAGTTGAGAAAACATCACTAGACTTGCTAATGTATGCAGATACTCAGTTTTTTATAGAAATGGGGTCAGGACTAACAGGTCAAAAAGTTAATGAAGCTCTTTCAAGAAAGATCCTTTAGGAAGATCTAGAGGAAAAATCTAAAAGAATCACCAGAAGGAAGTAGAAATCTCATACATGATAAGGGAAAGAGAAAGGTTACTCACAATCTAGAGGGAGAACAAAGATGCAAGATGAAAGTGGATCCAATCCTTATGAAAGCATATTTAGCAGTAGAAGCGAAGAGGAAGTAGAGGATACAAAAAGAATAGTGGAGTAAGAGAGAAAAGGTAGAGCTTGTAGGAAGCATAACTGAGATTGAAGTAAGAAGAATAAGAACTGAAGGAAGAAAAAGAGCTTAGGTGGAAAGAACAGGAAGAGAAGTAGAAGAAATAATAATAAGAAATTCAAGGCACCATAGTAGACAAAATAATTCCAATACAAGTTGGTGAGCAAGAAAATAATGAACTAGCAGAAGAGGAGGAGGGTGAGCATATGCAGGATCAGGAGCTTTCTTAACATATTTAAGACTTGACCGAAGATGCATATTGTTAGCCCCCTAATTTGTTCTCTTTTTTCCATTTTCCCCTTCCTAAATCATAACCATTTACTGTTGTTTTACCTCTTTTATACACCCTCATCTTGCACCAGTCTAAGCATGGTGACATATTCTATATAAACTTTATTTTTCATATTTTTAATTTAACTTAGCATTAATTAATCATTTATTACATGATTTCTTACTTTTAACCACTCTTTGTAACTTATCGATATCTCCAATGTTTATTTGGTAGTTAGAGTACTTATCGTGACCACTGATCCTAGTGCAGGATTAGATTTTGCATCATTGCCAGCACATCAAATCCTTGCAGCAGATCTGAACCTCCTTGATCACTGCCTTGTTTTGAGCATCTTCAACCATGACAGCAAGATCGATCCAAAGGCAGCCGATATCGAATCACCTCATTTTGAGCAACTTTATCCATGACAGCAAGATTGATCGAAAGGCAGCCGAGATTGAATCTGTGAAGAATGAAAGCTGGAGATTGGCTACGGCCAATTTTGCTAACTATCTAAGTTTAAAGGATGAAAAGCTAAATTCTACGTTTGGTTATGTAATCGGTTGAACGATCTATTTTGGCCTTTGACCAAAGATCTATATAATGTAGAATGTAAATAGGACTAAAGGGATTTTTTGGATAGAACAGAGACACAGCTAGAGAGGCGGTAACAGGTTGTTGTATCTTGTTATCACCCGAATTTGGGCTGGACAATGTATTAACATATGTACTTGCCTCACTGAATCAATAAAAGGGAGCTCCACCTCATGTTTCGCAAAACATTTTTCTGTATTTGAGCTAATGAATTGATTAAAGTACTGAGAAACGTTTTTATTTAAAGGGGAAACGTGTTGGTTGGGTAGGGCCCAACTAACCCAGCACGTTTACCCCATTTCCTATTTCCTGTAATTGGTGTTTATATTGTTAAAGTGTGACTTAATTTTAAGAACATGCATTCCTATCTGAGTGAAAGCGGATCCTTTGTGTGAAGTAGATAAATTTCCTTTCCTACACTTGATTTCAGATTGGTTTTCCTCTGCCTTGTCCAAGCAGGAGAAATAACCTTGCACCAGTGCATGTTGGTATGATATCTCTTTTTTGCAATTCCATTTCATTGGTTTTCCTTGCCCGGTCCAAGCAGGGGAAATGAACCTGCACCAGTGCACGTTGGTGTGATGCAGCAAGCCTTCTTAGTCTACTTCCTGCGATCTTCTTTCTTTCATTAAATGCTTATGACAAGATAAATGTATATGGATTGTTTCTTTATTTCTACACTCTTTCAAGATCAGAAACATTCACTTTTTATCTGTGCAATTTGATTTAACAGTATAATCACACTTGTAATAATTAAGCACTCATTTTAAGAATTAAATGCTAAGTGCAAGAAGCTCTGATACGGTGTAAGAACTAGTTACTTGCCATGGGATCTAAGTGCTTTGAACTTGGAAAAGTTCAAGCCTTGTAGGAAGTAAAAGGCCTTTAGTAAAGACCCCATTTATAACTTCTACATAAATCTTTGTTCCTGCACTAGTGCCAGCAGACTGCGATAGAACAAGACATATTGATGCAAGAAGGAAATCTCTAAAGGAGCAGGTTTAAGGGCCCATCTAATGCGACTGCTAAGTGTCTCTACTAAAGAAAAACACACACTTAGTAGTTAAATAATAAATAACTAGAGTGATTTCCCTTTATCTTTAATTCCCTCTTGCAAATGCATTCTTCCTTGTTCCAGTCTTAGATTATTTTGATGGTTCAAGTCGCCTTTTTCTCTTTTGTAATTTGATTCTGTAATTTTCCTTTAAAGGAAGTGGGGATTTATATTAGAAATATTCATACCATCTCTCGCATTGCCTGTGTTTCCTCTCTAAGTTTACGGTCCCCCGGGCTGACAAATTACGTGTTGAGGAGTTTGCTTAAGTGTAATTCCTACACCCAATATTTTGGTGTCATTGCCTCGGAGGTGATTTGATTTGGTAAGAATTTTCTGATTATACAACAGAGGTAATTTTTCCTTTATTTTTGCATTATTGTTTGAAAAAGCTTCTTTGAAGGAATTTTACTGGGGTTAATCTATTTCTAACAACATTTTTTATTAGAAGTTGTTTGTTATTTTTTTTTTTTGATATGAACGCCTAGAAAAGGAAAGGGTTTGAAGCCCACTAAGGGCCAAAATAATTCTAAAACAATTCTCATATTGGGTCTCCTTCTGTGAGCAGGAAGCCCAATCCAATTCAAAACCATCACACAATAACAATCAACATGGATTCTGGTGACAATAGCTCAGGTGTGGTTCAGCCTGTTGAGAGTGGTTCAAGTAAAAGGGAAACAATGGCGAACCATGAAGATCACGTGGAAGGGACTGGTGAAAACTAGGTAAGTGGGAAACAATCCACTTTTGTGTTTCCAATTGTGGATCCTGATAGTGTGGCACAAATGAAGAATATTCCACCATAAGCTCTTCCTCATTTCCATGGTAAATTTCATGAAGATCATGACTCTCTCCTATTCGAGTTTGATATTCTATGTAGAAGTTATGATTATTCAATTGATGCTTAGAAGTTAAGATTATTTCTTGTTACTCTCAAGGACACAACTCTACGTTGGTTTATGGGGTTAGGAGGAAACACTATAACCTCTTGGGATCAGATGAAGAGAGTGTTTTTGTCTAAATATCAAGAATATTGCAAAACTCGGGAAATACATAATAAGATTTTTACAATCATATAGCATGATGATGAAACTCTTTAAGATTACTGAGAAAGATTTCTATATATTTTACGAATGTCAAAACTGAAGCTTGATCCCAGTACTATTAGAACCTTGTTCTTAAGAGGACTTACTGATAATGATAGAAATAATTTAAATCTGTTAGGACAAGGTGATATTTCGTAGCAAAATTTTGAACAAATTTGTGAATTATTCAGTAAATTTTCAAGAAATCAATATAGATCCTGTAGAATGGAAAAACTAAATCTATTGATGCTATGATTATTGGACTAGAAAATAAAATGGAAAACATGAAAAATGATATAATGAATATTTTTACCAAACAATTGGACTCTTTAAAATTTTAGCAAAAACTCATGAAGGAACAATAGTCATTTTGTATTTTTTGTCCTAAATGTAGAGACAAGCATCCTCCTAATGAGTGTCCTCTTGATTTAAAAGAAACTAATAAGTATGCTATTTGTGCAAAAGACCATGTCATAGAAAAATGTCCCACTATACCAGGACTTAAGGTTGTATTTACAGGGGGATAACCTAAAGCTGAATACTTGTATGCTATGGGAGCAAGAAGGAATTGGCCTCAGGTAGGTGCAGGTATGGCTCCTAAATTTTCTCCACGCTATTTTGGTTATAATTCACATGCATATTCTTATCCTTACACTAATCAATAGTGGCTATATGGGAATCATTATTAGCATGGGCAACCTTCTCAACAATGGCAACAAAGTTGGAGAGGGCCAACTAATTCTAAAAATTCCTACTAGCCACCCATGCAGACATATCCATCTACGCATACACCTTATTCAACACCTCAACTTCTGAGCCAGTCTACTCCATAGTTGTCTTTACCTCCACCTTTTTGACCTCCTCAATTGCATGCTCAACTTATGCCCAATCCTAACAATAATAAAGTAGTGCAAATGATCTATGTGACAAACCCACCTTTACCATTCGAGTACCAATCTATTCTAGTCGGGGATCATGATATTCAATTAGGATCGGGAAGGACTGCAACATCAGAAAATCAGAAGCAACCTACAGTGATTGTTGAAGAAAGAGGAGAAGAGGAAACTCTTAACCATTCTCTAAAAGCTATCACTAAGCAGCCCTTACCCTTTGAATCCTTGCCATCTCCTTCCAACACACCTTCCTTCCCAGAGAGGCTAGTAATGGAAAGAAGTGAGCATATTTCTGAGACTAGCTTGGCATCAGAGCTTCAGAATATCTTCATTAAGATACCTTTGCTTCAAGCCATCAAAGAGATCCCCATTTGTACTAGGATTATTAAGGAACTCTGTCTCAAGAAACATCGAAGGAAGAGATTGGAACCCCAAACCATTCAATCTGTTGGTAGGGCAGTAGATTTGATGATGGGATGTGTGTCTATGGAAAAATATATTGATCCCCGAAACCCTATTGTCTCAGTTTAGATCGGTAATGTGCTTGTCTCTAATGTTCTTATAGACAAGGGCAGTCATTAATGTCATGACTAAGCAAACCATGGATCAAATTCGGTTATCTCATCTTCACCCTACTCCCACTGTGCTTGAATTAGCAAAGAGATCTGAAATTAAGCCAGAAGGAGTATTGGATGATGTGATCATCTCATTAGATTCTTGGGAATTAAATGCTAATTTCATTGTGCTTCAGGCAAAGAACCCATTAGGAGGACATTCCTTGATCTTGGGTCGACCATGGCTTGCTATAGTCGATCCATATATTGGATGTCGTTTTGGCGATATGTATATTTCGCATGGAGATTCTAGGAAGAAATTTACCTTATACCCCCTTGTCAGATCCATTCAGGACCTTCGAGATACATTATGGTTGGATCAAAGCAGCGATGAGGAGACTCAACTGATTTCCCTTATCCATCATTATACTAGGTCTTCACAAGAAGATGAGATTCGATATTTCTTGAATAACCTAGACATTATGCCTAATTTTGAGCCATTGAGCTAGATTTTCAGCCTAGATTTTCAAGATAATCATGATTCTCAATCTTCTGTACCACTGCATTTGACCACTCCCTTGAGTACTCCTGAACCTGATACTACTCTTGTTGAGATTAGCCCTGGTAAATCCTTGCATATTAGTTTATATTTGGACTCATCTTAGTAGGAGAAACTTTTGAATTTGTTGCAAAACCATCTTAGTGCCTTTGCTTGGGGCTATGAAGATATGAAGGGTATTCCTCCTGAAACTTCTACACATCATATCTATATTCAGGAAGGACCCTGACTTGTCCAATAAGCCCAAATGTGAATGAATCTAGCTCTAAGAGATATTGTGAAGGAAGAAGAACAAAAACGCTTGGATGCCGATTTTATCTATCTTATTTCTGATAGTCAATGGGTCTCTCCATTAGTGCTAGTTCCTAAGAAAGATGGAAGATGGCATATTTGTATTGATTATAGAGAATTAAACAAAGCCAATCTCAAAAATTATTTCTCCCTCCCTTTCATTGACCAAGTGCTTGATACCCTTGCAGGAAAGAAATATGTTTCCTTTCTGGATGGATTCAGTGGTTATAACAAGATACAAATTGCACCGGAAGATCAGGATAAAACTACTTTTACATGTCCATGGGGCACATTTGCCTATAAAGTGCTTCTTGTTGGTTTATGTAATGCCCCAGATACCTTTCAAAGGGTAGTCTTCGCCATTTTTGCTAATCTAGAATTTGTATAAATTTATATGGATGACATTGTTGTGTTTGTTGATTCTTTTCGGGAAGCTCTCAAAAATTTGGAGAAAGTACTTCAGTTTTAGGAAGCCCATCTCACCTTGAGTGACAAGAAATGTAGATTAATGTGCAGAGCAGGAGTGGTACTTGGCCATTTGATTTCTAGTAAAGGTATCCAGGTTGATCCAGCAAAGATTGAAATCGTTCTGCATCTTCTTGCACCCAAAACTCAAAGGGAAGTAAGAGGTTTTTTTAGGACATGGTGGTTACCATAGGAGATTCATTGAAATTATTTCTAAGATAGCTACCCCTCTTTTCCAACTTCTAGCTAAGGATAGTGAATTTTCTTGGACTATAGCTTTCCAACAATCTTTTGAAACATTGAAGGAAAAGATAGTACACACACTAGTTTTGAGAGGTCCTAATTGGTCCCTGCCTTTTCACATTTCCTCTAATGCTTTAAATTTGGCTATTGGTGAAGCTTTAGGACAAGAGGGAAATAAAAAATCCTATGATATTTATTATATTAGTAAGAATTTGTCTTCTGCTGAATTAAATTATACAGTTACGAAGAAAGAGTTTTTAGCTGTAATTTTTGCAATTAATAAGTTTAGGCACTATATTACCCGATATGAAGAATTTGTACATACTAATTATTCCGCGATTAAATATTTTATGAGCAAGCCATTGACTAGCGGTAGAGTGACTAGGTGGTTACCATTGTTGCAGGAATTTAATATTACTATTGTTGATACACTGAGAAAATCTAATGTTGTAGCAGATTTTCTTTCTAGATTAGATAATCCTGGTGAAGAAACTATTGTTAATGATGTTTTTCTAGATGAACATCTTTTTGCGATGTCAACAGATTCTCCATGGTTTGCTGACATTGCTAATTACTTGGTTACTGGGAAAACACCCCCCCCCACTTGTCCACTCATGAAAAGTAGAATATTATTCAGAAAAGTGTTGCATACTCCTGGATTCAAGGAGACCTCTTTTACACTGGTCCAGACATAATTATCTGTAGGTGTGTAAGAGAGGAGGAAGTGTTTGACATATTGAAATCTGCTCATGATGAACCTTGTGGAGGCCACCTCGCTAATAAGCAGATTGCATATAAAGTATTTTGTGTTGGTTACTTTTGGCCTTCCTTGTTTAAGGATGCCAAATAATATGTCAGGTGATGTGATAGGTGTCAGCGAATGGGCTATCCTAATCAAACCAATGAAATGCCTTTATGCCCCCAAGTTATGATTGAGCCATTTGGAAAATGGGCTATCAATTTTATAGGGCCAATAAGTCCAACATCATTAAGTAAAAAGCATATATTGGTTTGCACAGATTTTGTTATGAAATGGGTAGAAGCTAAAGTTGTTTTCATTTCTACAGAAAAAGTTGGTGTTGATTTTATTTTTAATGAAATATTTACTATATTTGGTGTGCCTAGAGAAATTGTTTCTCACCATGGTCCGCAGTTTATTTCTAATCGGATATAGGGTGTTGAAACGACCTAGCTAAAACAATGAAATGACCCAACTGCAACTATATATATATATCAAGCACATTTTCTATTTATATTTTACACAACAATTACAATCGGAAAACAAACACATTGAGATTTCAATTCAATCAACACACACATCGCTAATGCTCATTCCAGGAACATAATGCCACATTTATATACTTTTAATCTAAGGTAAAGTAATAACAAAATACAGATGTACCGTACTCCGAAGAGGCGAGACTCTGCTTGCTCTGTTGTCGCTGGTATTCCTCGTTGCCGGTCACCTCTGCGAGTGTATGATGACGCGCTTGATTTGAATCAAGACCCACCGGTTTACCTCCCAGCCTACTCCTTGGGAACTCTTCTTCCCCGCGGACCCCCGAGCTGCAATGGGGTTGTACAATGGAAGAAGAATCTAGCTGGCAGAGGAGAGCAACCTTAGCTCAAGAGTCCCCTCTCTAAAACCCTCTACCTCACCAAAGTCACTATAGCTTCGTAGTCACTGCTTTCACAACATATCATCCATCCAACAATAGGGTTTCCCCCCCCAAAAAAAAGCTCCCTTCTACCATGGCCTGCCCCTTATTTTATAAGATTTCTCATAGATGACACTTGGCATGTCATGCATAATTATAATATTTTTTTTCTTTTTGATAGCTTGATTATTCACCCACCCATGTGTCATTCTCTCATCAAAGGTCACCCAAAATTATTTACTTATCTTTTTAATTAAAGCTAATATTTTCCTCACCTCACAAGATTCCTATTTCTACTCCTATATGTCTCTTTATTCCCCCATTTTATTCCTTAAATTGATTTTATTACTTGGAGTCAATTAATCAGTTAGGATTTTATCCCCAATCTACTTCTTAAATTAACTCAAGTTATCTCTTAGAGGGATATTCTTATGCTGGTTGATGCCACATGGAGAATCTCTACATTTGTCTAAATTTAATTTATCTTTCTTATTTTAATTCACCTTCCTCTTTTCTTAATTAAGTTTAATTGGTTTAGGATTAATCTTTATCCTTACAATATGTTTGTCTTCCCCTTTTATCTAGTTAAACCAACTAATCTACCTAGAATTTTCCAACATGGGGAGGGTGGAATTTTTAAGGTACTTTATTTATTTCTTCCTATGATCCTCCTTATACCAAGTTTTATTTTTGATTTAATTACCTTGGTTTCTAATCATCATTTATCCTTGATGTAACTCCCTAGTTTTCATTCCTTACTTATATTTATTTATTATCATTTATTTTTAATGATTTCAAGGGTGCCAAGTTTGGTTGTGCCCTTCAAGAACTTCCCTAGAAGTTCCAAGGGTGCCACACCTAACAGTATAATTGTGATGCCAAGGGTGCCAAGTTTGGTTGTGCCCTTCAAGAACTTCCCTAGAAGTTTCAAGGGTGCCACACCTAACAGTTTAATTGTGATGCCAAGAGTGCCAAGTTTGGTTGTGCCCTTCAAGAATTTCCCTAGAAGTTCCAAGGGTGCCACACCTAACAGTTTAATTGTGATGCCAAAGGTGCCAAGTTGGTCATGCCCTTCAAGAATTTCCCTGAAATCCCAAGGGTGCCACACTACTTGCCCTTCAAGCATCTAGTGACTACGAGGGGAAAATATCATGCAACGTCATAAACCACTATCGTCTCTTATGTTGCTTGCTATAGTGAGACTAATGGTGTCGGGGATCAAGGAATCCGCCTTTATGCGCACCCCCCAGTAGGTTCCTCATGAGCGACCCAACTTTGGGACCTGCCCTCATGGCATTGTGATCTTCAAGGCGAAGGTGTTTCAACCCTTCCAGCCCAAGTCACGGTGGGAGTGCTAGTGGGTGAGATCAGGGACTCTGTCCCACCCTCCCATGTAGTTCCATCCACCTGTACAACCCCATCACCCATATGTGAGTCATTCGGCCAAGCAACTCATCTGTGCCCGCAACCATTAACCTATCATCAAAATATAGATAACCATATATAGCAGGTTTCAAAATCGATTAGAATTTCAAAGATAAAATAATATAAATTTTTATCAAACCAGGTGTCGTCAACTCGTCATGTGCGAGTGCCTCTGGTGGTTTTCCTGCAATACTCAATAATAATCAGAAACTAGGTTTTTCAATGTTAGTCATTGTCATAATAGCATTAATTACCATCACTTGGTCATTCACATCACCGTTCATTGTGAACCAGAACTAATGTAAGTAGCTAACACAGGGGATACTTCCATCATGGCTAGCATCATCATAATCTCAGTGGAACCATAAATATAGATCAAGGCTATCATCACTATAACATCAATCGAAACATGTCTATCCTATACTATTATCACCATCATGATATCAATAGAGAATACACATAACCATTAATTATATTGTAATCATAATATTAATAGAGAACATACATAACCATCACATTCGTTGATAATAGAGTCATGTTTCTGGATCCTCAGCCTGAGTTACTCATAGACTAAAGTATGCAAGATAATGTCATATTAGAGTCAGGAAACTAGGGGGGGCACTACATACACCCCCTCTTAACAATGGACTTCGTCCCGAAGTCCTTAGAACATAAAGGAGAAACGACAATGCATAATCTTAGGAACCCTTCTTGAAATCCTTGCCAACCTTCTGGTGGGCAGGTTATGATTTTCCCAAGGTATCTATACCACGAATTCCGTTATAACTAAAGGACTATATCTGTGATCATTGCAACCCATAATTATTTATGTATTTAGAAACAATCAAAACAAGAAGCAGGACGATCACAATCAATATTCATCTCATGGTACAAATTAATATATGATGCATTCAACCAAGTAAGGTCATTCACACACTGTACCCCTGTAGCTTCCAATTATATTAGTGCATTTCCAACTACGTCTATATGACCCTATAACTAACAATGTTGGGGATAATATGTAACAAAAAGTGATTTGTATGCTCATCATTGCATCTGTCAAAGTTCCTTGTCATAAATGTTGTAATAATATTGTCGTATAAGAAAAGAGCATACAATTATTATTATTATTATTATTATTTATCTATTTATTTATTTTTGG